>JABXWE010102916.1:0-57623 GCA_014611495.1 Limonius californicus | reverse complement strand
TCTGCAGTCAGCTGTAATGAACTTTGAATGACATTTAGATACCTGTATGTCAAACTGTGTGACAGTTCAGGTAGTTAAAAATTTTGGCCCAACAAAATGTGAAAATGAACAAGTATTTAGTTGCAACTGATTTGTAATTTATTAAGGTAAATAAATTACAGGTTTTTCGTCAAGATTTCTTTCTTTCTGTTACAATTTTCATATTGTCAGATTCTAAAGCTTAATATAGACGGGACAATCCCTAGGCTAATGCAATTGACTTTTTAAAAAATCACTTGTTATGTAAACATTAGCGTTTTAAGCTAAATAAAAGGAGTATTATTATATTATTAATTGGACACGAAACTAAGAAGTTATTTACGTTTTAGTGAATTGACGTATCAAAACTTTGAAAAGCTCCATATTTCCGAATAAACGCCAATTTTGAAAAAATTTACAAGGTAATTTAGATGTTAAATAACCTAAGCTAAACGTGGTTACAGTTTTTCGCACATTTTTAGAATCACCCTGTAGTGAGTAAGTGTCAGTTGATATAGGCACCGCAACTACTGAAAAATATTTGAAAGAAGTGTGAATAAACTTTAATTTTCTGCAATTTTTACAGTTATGCAAATCGACGATATATGTACATATATCTGAAAAAATTCTAGACTTTCCATGGCATTTCCGAATCATGTTGAAGCTGTATTATTGCTTTTATTTATATCCGTACAATTAAAACACATTGACCATAATACTTACAGTGAGAATCCAGTTGATGGGATAATTTGCGGTTGCTTCTCTAACTCCCAAGAAGTAAATGACTATCCATATTAAGGTACCAATGAAACTCACGGTTGCTACGAAGATGAACCAGTGGGTGCCTCCCTGCCCCCACGCTGATGCCAGAGACATACATACGATACCAAAGAGCTGCGAAAGAATAAAGAACCATTAGTTGCGGAACCGTTATGCACTCGAAAGCAATCAGTACCATGAAGTGTGGCAAACATTTCATAAGCTGAACATTAAACTGTAATCATAACATAACAAAAGAATTGATGGTAATGTTTTGGTATATGCCGGCGCATAATAGTGAAAGCTGAATGCTGTATTTACTCTACAATCATTCAACGGTCTCAAAGAAGTGAAAAAACTAGATCGTAAAAGCTGTAAGTAACGGTAATAGAATTACTTTCAACTAAAAACTAACGGGGTTTTCGCTATTTTCTTTTTCCTACAGTTAATTTACAGTTAGTTTATTTTGGGATCATTTAAATATTTTTTACGTATGCTGCTGCTGTCTCATCAAAAAATAAATACTTTATCTTGGATACATGCAGACCGAGTGATTACAGGATTTCTATTTGGATATTCTGATTTAAAAAAAAACCTCTTTCCCTTTGGTGCTGATACGATATTTTTAATTTCACACATGCGTAAAGGGAATTCCCATTACATTAAAAAAGCAATGGGTAGATAAGTATTTTGCTTATCAACAGGGAAACCGTTTCCTGTAAAATACACTTCAAACAAAGAAGTCAGATATTAAGTCAATATATACGTAAAATCAGTGTATTAGTATTCCTTTTGATTGATTTCTTTTTAATAAAACTTGCAACCACAAGAATAAAAAATTATCTAGTCATACACTTAATTATTTTTTATATTATTTTCACAAATAAATATAAACTATATTTTATAGATAGATATAGAGCATAGTTTCTTGAACATTTATCTAGTGTTATCGGCTAACGAGAGTGCATGATCGAAGAATGCAGTAACAGCGTCCTTCCGGAATGAATTTGGGTACTTGATGCGGGAATCCCTGCTTTATTATTCTGCATAAAAACTTTTCTTCCGTTTTGAGAATATGCTGGACTAAATTATAGTACGAAATAATGCAAAAGTGGTAACAACAGCACAATTGGATTTGGATTGTTTTTATGATTGAATATACAGTTTCTTGCAAAATAATTTTATAAATGTACAAAAACTAATTTAAAAACTTCAATCAAATGCTTTAAAAGAATAAAAAATAATACATTTTAACATTTAGATCATTTTCAACAATGGTGTTGAATTATGGTTTTAACAGGTGAAAAATGAATGAAAAATATAGGATATTTATTATGATTTATTTAACATATTTTGGCTTCTGAAGCTGCATATCGGAGCTAGGGAATGGACCAGGCTGTACTAAATGCTTTCAAACCAGGTAGTGGACTGGTATTACGTTTCCTTCTAAGAAGTGAAATCTTACTTCAGCCTCCTTATGCACTCTCGTTAGGCGACGACAATACGTATCGACGAGGATAGGAATTTTGCGTATTATATATGTACGGGGTGAGCTAATATCTCGCTTATTTGGAAAACTGTGACAATTATCTGTTTCGAATGAAATTCTTGCAGTTTTTAAGGTATAACAGTTGCTACTCCGAAAAGTGATTCTGTCGTTTGTCCGAACCATTGTTTCAGATTTTTCAGCTATGAGGTTCTTCTTCTTCCAGGGCCCCGTTTGCTAACAATTAGCATTAGTATAGCAGTTAGTAAAGTGAATTTGTACTTTACAGAATAAATGGAATTGAATCATAACCAAGGAACGTAAACAGGTCTTTACTGTTTATAATATTTGATTGCTAAATTTGTAGATGGGTTAATCTGTTACGTCTTAACCTTACTACTCGAATAAACCAAACCTCTTTTGGCAATAATTAAATTTAAAATCCGTTACGTTATGTGGTTCAATCGCAAGGTGAGTTTTATGTATAAAAATAGTAAACAAAACGTTACTGCAAATAATATATCTAGTATGTTCCAAACCAAACTGCAGTTGTAAAATGTTAATTTATAACAATTATTAACAACCAGGAATGTTTCATTAAAATTAACTGCAGTTGTATATTTGTATAAATAATTCAATAATTTGTCTTCTGAATTAATCATAAAAACCCACGATGTGAATCAATTATTGTAATTTATTGGTTATTATATTATTTTATTGCGATAATAGCGTAGTTCACTTAAGAAATATAGTTCAAAAGTTGCAGAGGTATCTCCTTCAATAATTTAATAAAAAAATTAGACAGGTTCATTGAAAAAATTTGGAAACTAGGAGTTAGTTTTAGAAGGAACCATTTAAAAAACTTGGCCAAATAAGCCTTGGGTGATCTTTATTATATTATTTACACTTCCCGTGGTTCGGAGCCCACGTTAAGCTGTAGGTCCTCTATGTCTGTGGCACTCTAAACGCGCAACACAGGTATAGGAGAGAAGTTCGCTACGTCTCGTAAGAGATAAAGCACTCTAAGAAGATCTTTATTAAATGTACATATACTGCAACGCAAAGTGCTAAGAGCGTCGGTTACTAAGTTGGTATATAACTTTTGACAACTAACTGTTGTTTCGGCAGGTTTTTTCCTATGATTTCATTGCTATTTCTACTCTACAATTTATAGAGATTAATATTTTTATGATTCTTCTGATTTTATTGTAGCAAAATAGTGTAAACGTGGGAACAAAAAGCATTATAAATCCAAATGTACTTTCATAATGGAATCAAGTTTAACAGGCTTTGGACGTTTTCGGTACAAAACTATTGCCGTATCGTGCGGAATTCTCAAACACGGCCGTTGATTATAAACAATTCCAAGAAACGCACTGTCTAAAAGTGTTTCGTGAGACAGCAAGGTTTACCTAAAAGAAGGGTAGTAGGCGACCGTTAAAACTATCGTTATTCCTAGAGATATCATTAAACCTGCTTTATTACCAAAATATGTTATAATAAATTAAATCATGTTGTATTTATGTTTTATTCCGATCCGCACCACATTTATAAGTTGGTTATATGTGCATGAGAAAGCTTCGCAGTGCGATAGTTTTGCAGAAGTCTACTTGATCAGATCTTCTTTTTGTAGATGCGTTACCAATTTAAATCCAGACAAATAGATTGGCCCTAATTTCCAAATGAGCAAGGTTATTTCATTTTAGGATACTCATTCTATATATCGGGTGATCCGAAATATGTGCGAAAAACTTGTGTAGCTGAGGTTAAATAAACCCCTAATCACATAGCAATTTTTTTTAAATTTTGCGCTGTTACGGAGATTGGGACCTTGAAAGATTTTTTGTATCAAATGAGCAAAAGGTAAATAACTTTTTTGTTTCTTGTCGGATTTTGATAAACTTTTGTTATTTTGGAAAGCTAACAGTCCAAGCTTAACCTCCACCCAATGTATTTACAAATGTATACCCCAAATTTTCACTTTTGGGTCAGATTTTATCCAATTTTCACACACAACTGTACATTTTTCTTGACTGGAAATTAAGCTTGGACTGTTAACTTTTCAAAACAACAAAACTTATCAAAATTAGACAAAAACAAGAAGTTATTTACATTTTAGTCAGTTAATGTGAAAAAATCTTTGAGTGGAGTATCTCCGAAACGACGCCAAATTTAGAAAACATTTACTAGGTGATTGAGGGGTTAAACAACCTCAGTTGCACGTGTTTAAAGTTGTTCACACATGTTTAGAATCACCCTGTATAAAACACTTATAATTTGTTTTTTTAAACAGGGACATATTGAAACATGGAAATATAATTCACAATCTTGATTCAAATCGAAAATGAATGGAAGACAATAAATTGATTTAACTGTCAAATCAAGCATAACACAGCTCTCCTTATGTTTTCTTTGGCCAGGCGCAACCTCTAATCCTTATCTATTATTGTTGACGCATATCATAATATTTAACAAATTTTATTGTATGTCGGCAGCGTATGTTGAGACGTTACTGATGGGATTATCTTCAAACAACATTAAAAACAATAAACATGCAATGCCATATATTAGCTGCCAACTGCAGCAACAGCCGCCTACCGCATTTTAAATATTTCATTTTTTGTTAGAAGAGGGTTTGTGAATAAGTTAAGTGTTCCATCTAGAAGCTAAATTTCAAGGTTTCATAGGATACTGAAAAAAAAAGCATTTTCGTAGGCTTTTATTTAACTTGGTGTTAATTGCCCCCATTTGCATCTCCTAAAACTGTAACCATGTTAAAAATATATTTTATGTTGTGCTGAGACTTTATATTACACCAATAACTGTGGTTACAGTATTGGTATAATACTTCAAAACAAAAACCAAACACAACAAGCTTGCGACATACACGTTGGTGACGTGTGCAATGTACGAGTGTTGACCGTGCTTCTACCTTCCGCCGCCCGCTATCCATCATCGAGCGGGTTTATAAAGAGCACACATTTCAATGAGAAATCATTTTGTTTTGTTATAGATTGTTTACGAAAAATACACTATTATTTTTCTTTGTTGGCTGGAAATTTGAAACCGAAACTGAGCTCCGTTTCCAAATCTTTTGCCAAATCAAGTTTCTATTGGTTATCATGTGGTGTAGGAGTTAATGACAACATAAAATGGAAAAGCTGTAACGCAAGTTTTTCCTAATTTTGTTGAGCATTTCTTTAATGATTATTTTCCCTTTAAACTGCTTTACTTACTGCAACTTAACAAATAACAAGGGGTGAATTGTATATGCAGGTCCTATTTTAGAAATGTCAAGCTCTACTTATCAGTTACTTGAATGGCTGGCATATACGCGAACTGATGTTTCCTATATAATGGAAACAAACCGCTACACAACGTTTCTCTTCGTTTGATAATTACTATAGACAGTTCCTCGTATTGTTAATACAACTTCTGCCTATATTCTAGACTGCAAAATCAATAAGCATTCTAATACTGATACATATACATACAACAGGCATTGTAGAAGGACCTTGCATATAATTCAAGTTATATCAGTCTCTATTCTTACAGTCTTTTTTGAAAGACTAAATAATTATAGATTAGAACGTAACGGTAATTGAAGTGGCATGTTTTGAAATACATTTGCGTTTTGCATACTTCTTAAACATATTATTTCACTTTTACTATTGTTTAGATAATATCTAACATTAATTACAATTACTGGATAATTCCAGCGTAACAGTCGCAAATATTTGAAACAGAAAAACTGATATAACAAACCACAAACATCAATGTCTATAAAAGCTGTTTGGTGCTAATGCAACTTATTATGTATGGACTATGCTCTGCAAAATATCATAAATAAAATATAAGCCACACGTGGTTAATCAATTCTTAGCCAGCCTTCTATCAATTGGTCACGTAAAGAATCTAATTTCAAACATTTCAGGGAGTTCCCCGAATGCTTTCGTAGATCAGAGAAGTAGTACAGTAAAATCCCTATTAGCGGATCTAATGTTGACATATGATAATGCCCTGCACAACATGAAAATGGGAAATAAATTGAAGACAATGGCTGAACATACGGCTTTTAATTTGAAACTACATCAATGTTCGATTTTATGATAGTAATACATTATAACTGTATTTGCAGGTATCGATTTACGTAAGGAGTTCCGTTAAATTGATTTACATTCACAGGTATCTATACGGTTCTGGCTAAATTAATTATAGTTCTTCCTTTTTCAAGCATCTATAAAAATGTGTCACTATTTACTCTGCTTACACATTATTGGCCGGTACCACTTAAACAAACACTAATACAAACTAACGAACAGAAAGCCATAATAATGATTTCCAAAATACAAATCTCAAAAGTATTTTAAATGTTTAGTATTTTGTTACGGGCCAAACGAGCTTTTTCGTCGACCCGCAACAAGAAGGATGAAAAAATATCTTCCGCTAAACTCAGAGGAGTAGGGGTGGTTCATGGAAACCGCTTACGGGAGGGAAATCTACCTAATTGTGCACAAGGTAGGTCAAAATTAGAGGGCGCCACCTTCCAAATCACAGCTAATTGCAGATTCTCGTAGAAGGCCGAGAAGCCAGCAGCTTACGGGAATCCGACTCGCCTTTATTGTGCCTCCTGTATGTAAAGCTTACAAAGTTCATGCACACAATAAAGTAAAAATACACAAAAATAAAAGATATGGTAAATTTCAAGACAAATATAATTCAACTATTTGAAATAGGTGACACAGTACAAAAACAAAGACTACATTGAAAATGATAATATTTATAGTTTGATACAAGATTTTGTGGGAACGTTCTTAAAAAGCAGGAAAAATCCGCACGCACGCCACTGAAGGCTAGAATCACGATTGCACTAGCAACGACGTTCTCCGAGAAAACGGAAAATTTCGGAACGAAATATTCGCTGCACAAACTGCATAGCTTGTCGTAACAGCGGCACATTCAGAGGGTCACAGCAAGGGGGTCATTAATAATCCGCTAAAGACGATCAGCAAATTCGCAATGAATTGCTCTCAAAGGGTTACAATTCCAGCGCGTTTCTTTAAATCCGACACTTGTCGATGGTTCTGTTCACCCCACGATGAAAACAGCGGTAAGAAAATCACGCGATGGACACCCATCGAAAACCCACGCCGCCTCTACTGTACTTGATTTCGGCGCTGCATCGTAACAACCGGGTCGAAGAAGATGTTAAATCCGACTGAAGAAAGGACGAAACGCGATTCTGAATATGCAGCAGCAGAAATATTTCATCATATTTGCGAAATATGGTGCAAGAGTTCCAGAACAAATCTTGCACGTCAACTTCCGAGAAGCATAAAATTTCCAGGGCCTTCTGTAGACAAAACATTAATCGGCATTTCTCCACGATAACAAGTAATCGGCTATAGAGCAGCAGTTCGAATAAAACTAATTCAGATGAAGCGGCGAAATCAAACGACCACAACAATTTTTCAAACCTATTTAATAAAGTTTTAATAAATTTTACTTTATTTATGATATCTCAACAGCAATTTGTGGCATTGATTTCTCATTTAATATAGATCACTACTTTTATTAAGAACTTTTCCCATAATTTTCTTTATTTAAAATCAGAAGGGACTACGGGGGGTCTTCAAAATTAAACCCGTGATTACATTCCTCTGAATTTTTAGGGCTGTGGCTTGGCTTTTCCAGTTTCTATCAACAACGCTGTGATGCGATTGCATGTTATACTTTATAGCTTTGTTTGATGCAGGTATCTGTCGGAAAAATCATGCTGTGCAAGTATGCCGTTAGTTGGAAAATTATCATTACTGTCAATGTTTTTGTCTTATTTAGATTTTAGGAAACATTAGGACACCCGCACAAGAGGCAACACACAATACACCTCATAAATTTAATACTAAAATTCTCATTTACTTGTTCTATACTATTATTTTATAAAAATTAAACTAAGACAGAATATAATAAAGTTTATTAAGTACGGTATACTGACAGTTATCCGAAATAAAAATCATTTGATTTTCGCCGTTAAGGTAGATATTGATAGTATAAAGTCTATCAGGAAACCTCAAACACGGGGCACAGGGGTCACAATAATATATTGCAAGGATTATTTTAATTTAAAAAAATTATACTGTTAAAATTATGAGATGCATTGTGTGTGGCTTATTTGCGAAATTCAATGTCTAGATGCCGTACTTTTTGCGAAGTTTCCTTTTCGAAGGTGATACCTACATTGTATATTCCTTTTAAATTCAATATTTTTACCACAAAACCAAACATGTCTACAGGTATTTTTATCGTGATATCAAATAGCAATCGCACTTTAGTGATGTACTAAAGAACGAACGAAAAACAATAATATATTAGAGCAGGCCGTGGATGTGAAAACGTATGTCGTAACTCCGTGGTCATGCTGAGTTTCGTGTTAAAACATAAAAATTATATAACATCACAAAAATGGTTTTTATTCTACTACAAAAACACATACACGGTTAAGGCTTATGTCTGTAATTGCCAGAAAATTGATGGTGCATGACACTATTCGATTCATGATTGTATGCAGATACAGTAATACCGAGAAACTGACTGTGGTAACAAGAAATAAGGCAGCAATCGACTAACAAAACGGAAACCCAGCAAGGTGACCTTTCTTATGGAACTTGTCAGCTCGTAATGAAAAGGGATTTACACATGTTCCCATCCTGCTTATCTGCTTCTACTGCCGGATTACGAAAAACGAGTGGAGCTTTATTGAACATCAACCGTGATATATTGGACCAAACTTTCTTCTCAGATGAATATGGTTGTGTAAACTCGCAAAATATGAGAATGTGTTCTACAGACAATGCGCATTTTGAACATGAGAAAGTGCTTTTCCTGGAGAAAATAAGTGTGTGGATAAGTGTGAGCCGAAGACGTACAATTGATGGAATATTTTTCATCGGCACATTGACTAGGTAGAGATATCGCAAAGCAATTCTTCAACATTTCATCAATCTGTTACCTGACAACGAGTTGTAATTTGGATGCTTCCAACATGGCCATTTTGATGAAGTTATTAAGTATTTACGTTATAATCTTTTGACATTGACGGTTTATAACCTAATCTTATTAAGTTGTTCAGTAGTAGCGTGAAGTTACCTCACGAAACACTACATAACCGTGGAGCTACGACATACGTTTTCACGTCCACAGCCTACTCTAATTAATTTTTTCTCAATTGGTCTTTATTAGCAGTAAACTTTTGTTAAACAGAGCCGATAAAGATTGTACTTCTTATAGATTGGATGAAATAATGAAAACAGACTTCCTCACAAAAAATCAGGTTAGTAATGGGGTACTGTGGATATTTTGTCTAGACCCACAATGGTTGGTCCAGTGTCTAAATATTCTCATTTACTTTATATGTCATATTAGCAGAATCTAATCTAAAACTTAATAAATAAAATGAACAATAATCTTACTATGCTGTTTCAGGGTTAAGATTTCTCGAATTTCACCTTCAGCAATAATGGTTTGGTTTTATATGAATGCTGCCATTGTAAGTTAAAGTAAACATCTTTTTAGTTTCACAAACAATTTAGCCGGTAAGCCAGCTCTAACCGGCATTTCTATAGCTATATTGCAGGTGCGACCCATTCGTTTGTAAATGATCTTTCACCAATTACATCTATTATTCCGTTATTTCATGAACCACTATTTTAAAAGTGTGTTCCTTGCAAGCAATCGTTGAAGATCACGAACAACCAGTACCAATTAGGCAATGACATTTTCATTAATCAAAAATTGATCAAATAATCACCCTCCAATTAAATGAATTACAATTACTCCCATTATCTTCAAACATTAAATAGAGAGCGGAATCGGGTTAGAAAATGTTTATTGGTAACTGCTACTTTTGCCGCCGCTATTTTGAAGATATCTTGAGAAACTGGAAGCTTTTCAAACACAACAGCCCTGAATTCTGATGTATGTTCAAAACAACCTGGCAAAGTATGCTGATGCAAAGTTTTGTCCCCGCATTTGGTAGCTAATTCCCGCAAATAATATAAGTTCACTTTCAACAATAAACATAATACAACACGAATCCAAAATAATGCAGCATTTCCTAATACTTGTCAACACACGACAATATTGATAGTTTCCGTAGTACGTTCAACGTTTTCCGAAACATTGAATACGGTTTTTAGGTTAATCTATAGTCAACGACAGCATCTGGATATTCGCTACGATATTATTTCAAGCAGTTTGTTATACCCAATGTGTCAAAATCCCATTAGTTTTACGAAAATATCATTTCATCATAACGTATACACCATTTTACCACTACAAAATCGCAAAGATAATCGTGTAATAATTCTAAAAAGAACTGTTCTTGTATAGTTGCATTGAATAAAACACAAAGATTAATGAAGTTATATAAAATAATATTGCTCGACTTAAATGTCGCCTTACCGAGTATATATATATTGCAAATTGAGCCTTATTCGAAATTTGAAACTTAGTTTACTACTGCCGCCAGGCATTTTCCAACCCATTGTGCGCCCCCTAGTCAATAATGAATACATACAGATTGCAATAAATTTCAAACATTTAGTTTACTGTTGCATTTGCTTTCTCGCATAGTGTACTCGTATCATTAAAATAATACATGTTTTACGGGATCCCTTCGCACTTGGTTATATGAAGGAGGAGTTCGACTGTATCTTATCTTTTATAATTTGATATTTAGTAAATTTGTCAATAAAATATTTGCTAAAAAACGCATCAAAGTGCCAAAGGCAAAAACGTTATTTATCAATTATGTCGAACAGTGTTTTGTGGTCATGTACTGCCTGTTACATATTATTACATACAACAAATTAAAGCAGTTGCGGTAACAACTTCACTTAACGTAAACAGAGTTGTTACGGTAATGGTTACAGGAACTAAAGATACTAGGCATTTTGTATTCCTAGAAATAAATTATCTGATGAATTAACAATGTATAAGCGAATCGTTTTAGTTTAAACCCTTTAGGTTTGGTAGTTTTGGCCTATACACAGACGAAGAAGAAGGTTGAGTACAGTTTCGACTAGTGGTAGTCAACCTAAATCTAATAATGTGCCACTATCCTCAACCAAAATATATTGTGTGCCACTTAATAATACTGATACAAATTCAAATATCTAAAATATCTTCAAGTATTTTTTATATATTGCTACTATTAATGTGTTACACAGAATTTTGCACAATAGCAATAATTATAGGGCTCGATTGATTATTATACGACGTTATGTATATTCCTTGCAGTTTTGGCGCCAAATATATTTAAATATGAACATACAATCCAATTCTGTTTTCGTTAACATTATATCTAAATTCCGCTTCACACACGTCAGCCAACAACTGGATCTCTCAACTTAGATCTCTCAGAAATTACTGGAATTTCGTTTTTCTTCGTAATCAGAACAGCATGCTAAATATTCGGCAAATAGTACGATATTATTATATACGCTTAAATGAAATCGTAAGTATTCAGAAAATATCTATTTATTGTTACACATACACTTATTTTCAATATATGTAATCATTTGTGCAGGTTAAACTGGTACCATTTTATCTAAATTTGTGATTAGCAAAGAAATATTAATTATATGCATGAAATTCAAAATCAGCTAAGCAGAAAACCTAAATATATGCAATTTTGACCTCTGATTATAACATTGCTAATTTAATAAGTGCCTAGTTTCGTTCCTTTGAATTTAACATATATTTATTGTTACGGTTAGCATTTTTAAACAGTTACGAAGCATTGTTGTCTGGCCTTGTATCTTCTAATAAACCTGTCAATTATTGTCTTTCTCGTATCATCAATATTGTTGTTTAAGAACAATGTCTTCATGAATACCGTCATTGCTATCTATATTACTTCGATGTATTTTACCGCACGCCATTCTCATTTCCTTTTCCACCAACCACAGCCGCCTACGCAGTGACGTAACCGAAACCTTTCTGGAACATTGGGTCAGATATAGCTGTGACAAAATATGCTAAATCTGCAATCTTGTGACTAACGCAGATGCACTACAGTAAATCCACCTTGGCTAATGTAACTCCATTAATTTTTCGCAAACACCAGAAGCAATTTACAGTCTTTTCACGGCGTTTAAAGTTGCGATAGTTAATCTTCCAAATTTTCACCAGAAAATGCGCGTTAAGAATGTGTGACATTGCTGCTGTTGCTTCCGCTTACATCAACAAAGGCACTTCCGGTTGTGTTGTATAACGGAGGCATTGCCGCACCTGTAGACGCAGCAAGGGTCATCCACCCGAGACTCGATACCCTACCCTCGCTTCTATTTCCACTTGTGTTGATAAATTGGTAAACATGTACCACATACCTAAGCTTTCCGATTACTCCAATCACCAACTCGCGGTGCGATAGATGGCATGTACGTGAAGGTTAGCCAGGTCGTAATTATGCGAAATACTTTCAACTTTCAAATACTCTGGTTGTTTTGCTGTACTTGTTGCAAGTGCAATGTTTTGGGCTCTTAACATATGTCGCATGATTTGAAGCTTCTGAGAAATGAAAGAAGAAGGGTAGTGGGTTATGAAACATAGCGGCACTGTAGAGTTGAAGGCCAGATACGCACACAAGCCACCTAACAAGTTTTTCTTGTGGGAAGGAGTTAAGTTTATTCAGATGTGTATAATTTCATAATAAGCATAATTCCAACCATTGCTATTTATCTGTTATTTAAATATAATCTTATAGGCGATGCCGAGAAACAGAAAATTAATAATTTTAATGACTGATTCGAGTGCTAAATACGTACGATACCAAATGCGGCATGTTGCATATTCTAATAGTTTTGCATTTAGTTGTTTTGCTGGCAAACGTGTTCTGCAAAATCACTGACTAAAATACGCAGACATTACGTTGCCGTAATGTGACATTGCATTGGGAGCTGATACTGACTTAAACATATAAATTTATCAAAAACTGCCAAAGAAACATTTACTTTAAGATTTGTTCTTACCCAATATCATGAAATTACTTTGAAAGAGAGGCTGGCTATGACAACAAACCCAAAGCTCTGCCTTAGCTTGCTTCTCACAATTTATTTATTCGCGTGTAGGGTATTTATTTTTAAAAACATTTCCCAAACTCATTCATCACTGACAGCCTTTTCGTTTCACTGCTGGGCACTGCTGTTACGTGTTTCTCCTCAGCGCTAAGGTAGAAACACGGGAGACCTACAGTTTAACGTCGAATCCCAAACTATTCAAAATTAAAACTGAGATGAAATTTTTAATTAACGCTAATTTGCAAAGATTCTTGATATCCCGTTTCAATAACCTCCAACTTTGGCATTAAAACTAAATTTTGAATTTGGATGATATTTTTGCGAATTTAGTATCAATTTTAAAATTAATATCTATTACAATTTGTTACCTTTTTTATTTTAATATATAGAAGAATTACATATTGAAATTGTGTTCACTTATTTGTTTGATTGGAGCATAAGACTAGGCTATGGTATACGGGACCTCGGCGGAGCTGGGGTTACGCGCTGTCACTCGAGGTCACAGTGAAATGCGGTCCGATCGGCTGCGTGTTCGAACCCCAGCTGAGGCAACCGTATTTCAGTTAGTTAAGTTTAGGGTGCTGGTTGCATGAATAGTTAGTATGTAAGGGACCGCCGCACCCGCCTGAAGTAATGCGAAAGCGGTTCCGGTAGGAGGGGGGGAGTATGGATGAATAGAAAAAAAGGCTATGGTATATAGAAACTACTTCTTGTCAAACTTTCAACAAATAAATATAATTATACATCTGTAAGAATATTTAAAATGAAAACCTGTTTAATAAAATAAGTTTAATCAGGACCGCCACAACCTGGGGGTGACAGAAGTACACCGCACCCGGGCGGCAGACTTTGGGGGCGGTAAATTTTAGGAATGTTGAGTAATTAACAAATAAAATATATATCATTCTTAGAAAATTATTTCATGCTTTTTTTGAACGTTTTTTTTCAAATCTAAACGATTGTCGACAAAAGGATTGGTAATTAGTAATTTAAAATAACTAGAAATATTGTTGAGTCAGCTACTTTATTCTGAGAAACTAAACGTCTGTACGTTCACGCCCTTATCGTCCTTTAAACTAGCTATTTTCTTAATGTGGACTTATTGCCATCTTTACCATATTCTTAGGTTTTGTTTGTTAATTCAGTTCAAAGTCGATCACCGTACCGTACCGTAGTGGTCGATATTGTTTAAATGTAATACCTTTCAAAAGGAACCTACACGCATTATTATTGTTACCACGGGTACAACTTGTCAAATGAGAACTTTCACTTGAGATGTGCAGAACAGGAAGCAAGACAGCATTCGAAGCAAAGGAGATGCACTTACTCTGGGTTTCCCACTTCGTCGAAGTACACTCATGTTAGTAAACGAACGGGGTCGCACCCATTTGCTAACACAAGTAACGTTTACTTTTTCTCAGAGTGTACCCTATCTGTTGTGGTCGACGTTTAGTAAGTAAACGAGCTCCGCTGCATATAACAGAAATATGCCACTACGCAACTGAACTCAAAAACTTCTCATATGACAATCTGTAGTAGTATCGCAGTGAATTTTCAGAAGGGTGTGCTATTTAAGAATATAAGCAAACCATTCACAAGGTATTTTTCTTAGGGCCGGTATTATAGAGGACTGAATAAATTTAACTACTGAATAAAGCAATATATTTAGTAAATTATTATTATTTACTTCTTAACATAAATGTATGTGTAGAACAAATTTTATTTGGTCAAAATACCTACTTGAAATTTTATTTTATTTCTAGAATAGATATATTACAATAAAAAATGTTTCTTTTTGC
This sequence comes from Limonius californicus, assembly GCA_014611495.1. Taxonomy (NCBI): domain Eukaryota; kingdom Metazoa; phylum Arthropoda; class Insecta; order Coleoptera; family Elateridae; genus Limonius; species Limonius californicus. The sequence continues at coordinate 42,483 of JABXWE010102916.1, read as the reverse complement.
CATTTTTTAAGGGCGGCAATTATATGGTCGCACTCGGGCGGCAGATTAGCTCACGGTTGCCCTGGATTTAATCATCTAAACTTTCTAAATATACTGCTATTGCTTTTCTTTTAATTTTTGCATCTATACATTATTTATCCGGGAATAACGTAAACAATACTTTCGTTTGTAGTGTTAATTTAAGAAGAACATACAATGATTTCAAACAATTTTGAAAAAGTGAAAAATCACAATTTCGGTAAGGCAATATAAAAATAAACAGGAACGCTGCAGACAAATTATCAGGAGTTTGGTTTAGATTCAACACCCAGTATAAACCACTTTTATTGGCTAATATTGTAAAGGTCATCAGTTGCTTCACGTTTCGAAACTTTTGTGTATTTTATTACCCTGTGCAACGTAAATATCTAAAATACGTTCTTTGAGGGAGTGATGTAAAATGCATATGAAATTTCTTCAAAACTAGTGGTTCTCAAACAACCGCTACGGAAATTGTGTAAAATATCATTATTTAACGGCTATCTTAAAAAGCTAAAACTAAAAGGACAGGGTGACTTAGGACAAGCAAAACTAATTTTTTTACTTGTATAAATAATGCTAAGACTTTTATCACTGTATTTGATATTATTCCACCTTTGCTTTTATGCGACTGTATTTGGAGGTACGTCATCATTCTCTCAGATAAGTGTGTCTCAGATTATGGTGCCAGATTAATACATTTAATACAAGGAGCTAAATAATTGACGAAGAATTGATGTGTCCTCAACAAGCTATTACTGATCTGCATTAAAAATCTACATGCTATACATATTAAAATGAATAACAAATTAATATGGGAAGTTCGTAAAAAAAACCTCTTAATATCGTAACCCAGTGGAATGTGAATGGGTATTAAATAACAGTTCTCATCTACAGTAGCTAACTACCGCTTTTATGTTTTTTTTTTCTTCAGAGTATCTATTACGGACAATGATAATAATTATTTAAGACTGCGTCGATAAAAACATAATTTTGTCTACAATTTTTATTGATAACATTGAACATTCTGGTATTAATAGCAGTGCCGTATAAGCAGCAGTTTACCTGTTATGCAGGATATATCCTAAGTAGCAGAAAGTATACACACACATATAGAAGTTGATTTAAAAAATTGTAACACCATTTTATTCTCTATGGTTACTCTCTCAATTATTCCTAATAAAAATGTTTCATTTAATTTTCTTATTTTTGTTAATTGGAACCATTACCAGTCCCAAAATGTTAGATTGAAAAATATGTAGAGGATGTCAATTTGGAAAGGTAGATACAATATGTTACATATATCTCTGAAAATAAAAGAGGTATTGAGAATTTCAAGGAACCGTTTCTACCATATGGAGGAAGCATCCTCACGACTCATAAGGTAACCTCCCCCGTTAATAGCTTAGGCTCTACGTACCCCAACAATAATATTTAAAATAGTAACACCCACCTGGTGATACCTCATTGGAAAGCTCTTACAAAATGCTATTGAATAGTATCAAACATATTTTTACCCGATTGGTTTCGGAAAAATGCAATGATCCCCAATGCAGATTTGGCTCCATTACATAGACTTCACTTTATGGGATTACTTAAAATCTGTTGTATACAAAACCTAGCCTCGGTCCATTGCACAACTGCGACACGGAATAGTTCGGGAATGCCGAGCTATTCCACGACAAACCTTCCAAAAGTTCGAAGAGAATTTTAGAGTAAACTTTACTATTGCCTATAGAATAATGGAAATCATTTTGACAATTTAATCTAATATGTTTGCTACTATTGAATAGGAGTAGCATTTTATAGAGCTCTTTAAGGAGGTACCATATAAGGTGGATGTTACCCTATGAAATTTTTCTGTTGGGGTACCTAGAGGCTAAGGGATTGAATGGGGAAGGTTGCCTTACGAGTCACGATGATTCCCCCTTCATGTTGAAGAAACGCTTTCTAAAAATGTGTACATTGTACGGTTTTAAAAACACCCTGTATAATAATAATAAAGTCGAAATCTTTTATACAAAAGGCACTGCAAAGTTTAAAATGACATTTGAATATGAACATTTAAAAAAATAATTATTTTATCCTTTTATTTTATGATTTACTTATCACATAGTTATTTTGAAACACGCAGTAGCATTACTTTCTATGATTATAAACTTTAAATATACTTCGATAACTGTATATTGTTCTATGTTGTATACAATGAAAATTGTCAGCAGCTTCTGTATGAACTTAATCTATCACGGTTTAAACTGCTACCATGTTGCTAATTTCTGTATAAGCGAGCTAATAATCAAGAGTCTCTCAACACCTCCTTCCATAGTTCGATAAATAGGGACTGATTTTTACATCAACAGCGGAAGTGAAACGTTGACAAAGTGAATATAGAATTTAAAAAAAAACACACAAATAAATAAACAAATCGCCTACAGGAAATGATTGCGGGGAGGCTCGACGGCAGTTTCGCACCCTGCTGCAACTTTATCCCTGTTTGAGATAGTTAGTGACGTATCGCACTAACCCAGGGGGATCGACCGATTTAGGTACTTTCCGAGGCACCACGGGTAACAGCATGTGAGCGAGGATTTCGGTCACCCACCAAACAGATCTTTAAATACTTCTTAAAAAATGTAAATACCACATATACACATATGTTTTACTCTTTAAAAGTGTACGACAAATAAAAAATTATGTGACTATAAACAGCTGAGTATTTCATTTATTCATAGTTCAATAAACTACTCCGTAACCTCAAAAAGAGTGACCTATGTCGTAGCGTTTAATTAACCCCAATAAAAAGCCCATCTTTGTTGTGAAAGAAAGCTTTTGTAGATGCTCCTACAACTCATAAAATATCCAATGTATTTCCACAAAACGTTTTCTTATGGATCGTTTCTAGTATAAGGAATTATTTAACGAGTAGCCTACTAACTTTGGGCATATTAAAGAGAACCTAATAATAACAGTATTCAATATTTTTCGGACAAATTAAAGCTGCCCGTCGACGTATCTAACCCTTGAAGTATTCCCATGTATTCCATTTACGTAAATGCTGTTTATTTAAATATATGTTTAAGAAATATAATAAAGAATGTTATGTGGAAGTATATAAATTTGAACATTTTTAAAATATTAAAAATATAGGCAAGTTAAAGAAATGTTGTTGAGAAAGGGCTAAAACGTATGTCTTCGCGTTGTTCATAAGACATTTTGCTCTAACAAAGTTAAACTGTCATATTATTATTGTTATAAAAATTAGGATGTCGACGCTTGCCTGTAAATTATAGTATGTAAATATTCAACAATGCTAGAATTAAATATTGAATAATTTATTAAGTACTGAAAGAAAAGAGGCAGCAAACGCAAATATCGTTGCCCTGGCTAGACTATTTGAGAAGTTATTAATAATTCGAATGTTTTTTTATCATATTATTGAAGCTTAAACAGCAGGCTCTTTAACCCTTTCAAATAGAGTCGCAGTTAAAAAATCCACCTCATAAATCGTGCTTCATTCGCACAACAGAAATTACACAGAAGTTCGTTACATATGGATTGAGTATGTTGCGGTTATTATTGTCAGTTGAATGCTAACATATTAAAAAACCTCTAATAAAGAAATACATTTAAAAACAGTAAGAGTAAACTGGGGATTTCCTTAAAATCAACGTATGGTTGATTGCTAATCTAAAATTATTGTTAATCCATCTTAGTTGCTATAGAATATCTTCGTTAGATTATATCCGGCCTTTCACGTTAATTCTAAAATAACACAAAGTAAGCCTTGTTTGTTAAATTGGGCGGCTTCTAAATTTACTTTCCTGCTTAAGATGGTATCAAACGGTTGTACATACAAAATCATAGACGAAAGCATGCATACTATTACGATCTCTGAATTTCTGAGCTGTTGTGTTACAATTTTGGAAGTTTATTCTGTGTTTCTACTAGCTTTGATGTAGGTAAAATAATTGATTTCAATAAAAACGAATACATATTAAATAAATCTATCAATGTTTGGTTTGCACTAAAGAATCAAAGACATACGCCTTTGGAGACACGACACGAGAAATTTAAATCTCTCTCGACCCTAGTTTTGAAACATTCCACAAGTTCTTGGGCATTCTTGGAGAATTTCAACACACGTTTCTATGGATATTTCTACTACTATCGAACATGGATTTTGTCGACTGGTATGTATTACTTATTACATTTCCAAATAAAACGGAAAGATGACAACACGCAAAGCAAGCCTTATTTGTTCCGGTGTTAAATTGAGCGGCTTCTAAAATTTATTTTCCTGCTGAAGATACTAGCCAACGGTTGCATAAACAAAAATCGTAGACCAAAGCATGCGTAATATTACGATCTCTGAACCACTGAGCGGATGTGTTACAATTTCGGAAGTTTATTCGGTGTTTCCGGTAGCTTTGATGTTAGAAACATTATTTATTTATTTCAATAAAAACGAATAAATGTTTCGTTTGCAATAAAGAATCAAAGATGTACATCCTTGCAGACACAAGAAATTTAATTTCTTCTTTACGACCTTATTTCTGCCATATTCCAGAAGTTTTTTAGCCACTCTTGGAGAATTTCAACACCAGTTTGCATGCTTATTTCTCCTACTTCCAAGCAAGGATTTCGTCCACTGGTGTCTAGCACACGTTTCCGTTTGCTGATATATTTCTAAAATATCCTATGAATGTATAACTCATTATAATTTCAAATCAATTGCCGAAAGCAATGCGGTACAGAATTACTTATTTTAATGAGACAGAAAAAGGCCAAGATGCATAGTAAGTATAATTTGTTCTGGAGGTATATTGAACGGCTCCTAAAATGTTTATTACTGCCTCAGATACTACCAAACTGTTACATAGACAAAATCATATATCAAAAATTGAAAACTATAACAATCTCTAAAGCACTGAATCATTGTTTCGGAAGCTTATTCTGTGTTTTCGGCTTTGATGTCGGAAAAATTACCACTTAGGTAAAAGAAAACGAATAAGTATGGCAAATCAGCCTACCAACGTATCGTTTACGTACGTGCTTGCAGACAGAAGAACTCTAAATACTCTCCCATGCTAGTTCTTAACTTTCCAGAAATTCTTGGCCATTCTTGGCGAATTTCAACACTAATTTGTATGCTAATTTCTACTACTATAAAACAAGAATTTCGTCCATTTCGTGTCTAGCACTCGTTTACATTTGCTGATATATTTCTAAAATACCAGGTGTATGTTTAACTCATTATAATTCCAAATTAATTGCCGAACACAATCCGCCACAGAATTACTGATTGAAACACAGAAAGATGCGAAGATGCAAAGTAACCCTCATTTGTTCTGGAGGTATATTGGGCGGCTTCTAAAATGTATATTATTGCCTTAGAGACTATCAAACTGTTACATATATAAAATCATAGACCAAAGATTGAAAACTATAACAATCTCTGAAGCACTGAATCATTGTGTTCGGAAGCTTATTCTGTGTTTTCGGAAGCTTTGATGTCGGAAAAATTATTACTTAGTTAAAAGAAAATGAAGAAGTATGGCAAATCAGCCTACCTATATACCGTTTACACTAAAGAATCAAAGCCGTACGTGCTTGCAGACACAAGAAATTTAAATCCTCTGCGATGCTAGTTCTGTAACTTTCCAGAAGTTCTTGGCCATTCTTGGCGAATTTCAACACTAATTTGTACGCTTATTTCTACTACTATCAAACAAGGATTTCGTCCACTGATGTTTAGCACTCGGTTACATTTGGTGGTATCTCATAATATATCATAAATACAACTCATTATAATTCCAAATCAATTACCAAACGCAATCCGGCACAGAATTACTGATTGAAACACAGAAAGATACGAAGATCCAAAGTAAGCCCAATTTGTTCTGGAGGTATATTGGACGACTTCTAAAATGTATATTATTGCCTCAGATACTATCAAATTGTTGCATAAACAAAACCATATACCAAAGATTGAAAACTGTAACAAGCACTGAATCAATCATTGCGTTTCGGAAGCTTATTCTGTGTTTTCAGAAGCTTTGATATCGGAAAAATTACCACTTAGTTAAAAGAAAACGAATAAGTATGGCAAATCAGCCTACCAATGTATCGTTTACACTAAAGAATCAAAGAGGTACGTGCTTGCATACGCAAGAAATCTAAATTCTCTCCGATGTTAGTTCTGTAACTTTCCAGAAGTTCTTAGCCATTCTTGGCGAATTTCAACATTAATTTGTATGCTTATTTCTACTACTTTCAAACAAGAATTTCGTCCACTCATGTCTAGCCCTTGTTTACATTTGCTGGTATCTCATCTATCATAAATATAACTCATTATAATTCCAAATCAATTACCAAACACAATCCGGCACAGAATTACTGATTAAAACACAGAAAGATACGAAGATGCGAAGTAAGCCCAACTTCTTCTGCAGCTATATTGGACGGCTTCTAAAATGTATATTATTGCCTCAGATACTATCAAACTTTTACATAGATAAAATCATAGACCAAAGCATGAAACTGTAACCATTTCGCTGACGCATGAGCCATTTTCTTACAATTTCGGAAGCTTATTCTGTTATTTCGGTAGCATTGATGTTAGTAAAATGATTTATTTCAATAAAAACGAATAAATATGATAAATGAACCTATAATATTCCGTTTAGATTAAAGAATTGAAGGGTAGGTCCTTGTAGACACAACAAATTTAGTTTCTTCCTCAACCCTGCTTCTGAAACATTCCAGATTTTCAACACCAATTTGTATGCTTATTTTTACTACTTTCAAACAAGGATTTCGTCGACTAAAGGCTAGCACATGTTTAAGTTTGCTGATATCTTTCTAAAATTTTATCCTATGTATGTAACTACAGCTTATTACAATTTCAACTGCCGAAAGCAATGCGGCACAGAAACAGAATCCAGATTCGGGAGGGCAAAATAAAAAGTGCGAAGTAAGTTTGGCCCAGATACAGCAACATGTGGTCGGTGTCTAGAATTAATAAGTCCATAACGGGTTCTCAACAGCTAGGTTAAGTACGAGCATATCTATTTATAGGTATCATACGAGTTAAGTAGTAACTCAGTAACGGTGGTGATTACCTTCATTGATTTTCTATTAGTTGGCAAATTTCGTATGGACTTGCGACCGTTAACACCCAAGAGACCTTAAGACATAGCGGTAGCGCACTCTCGTGTTCGAATATTTATAAAGCCAATTTTTGTATTTAACTTCAGTTTTAAATTAAAGATATATACATTTGCAAAAATACGGATGACATAATACCACAGATATTTTAATTTGAACTTTGTTTACCGAAGCTTGAATGTTAAAACCTAACAATTATGACTCTATTTTAAATCAGAGGTTATCTGTAAACATTTCGATCGACACAGGCCATCATCCCAATTTTATAAATATTCCAAAACGGTTTTAAATTAAACATCCGTTCAATGTCGCAATGGTAATTACTTAAGTCATGTCCTACCACGTAACACAGAATGCGTTGCCGTTAAGTGGGTGTGAAGTGGGTTAAAGGAGGACGTTGGTATAACACAAGAAATAGCTCAAATAAGGCTCAGAATACGCTATTACGTCATGACGAAAAAAGACGCCTACAATTTATTAATCCCTTGCACATGTTGATCATTATTTGCCCAATATGGGACGTAGACGTCTTCAACTTTCACGGGTAATGACTGTTAAGGCGTGTTATATCAAACGCAAGACATGAATGAAAATTACTGATAATTTTCCGTATAAAAAATAGTAGAATTGTAAACATATTTTGCTTTATAATTTCAAATTTAATCATCAAATCTCGTTAGCACACTAATAAATCATTGCTATTTAAATATAGACAGTTAACTGTTTTGCAGTAACGTGGGATTTTTAAAATGTAGAAGTTGTCTTTAATTAAATGGCCAGTTTTAATAACGGCAAAACGTAAGCGGAAACGTACTGCAAGCTTTCGAAATTGAGGAGTACCAAACACATACGGCGCACTACTATAAGCGACATCCTACTACGTTTTAAGATTTACAATGTAGCTACAGTACTTAAATTAAAAATAAATACTTCAGAAGCAGCTTTCTAGATCGACATAATATACAGTTGACAATTCACAAAGCTAAAGCTTACATCCCTACCATATACAGCATGTGCAACCCTACAACCGGATTATGAAACTCAAAAAATGTGTATGGTTGCTATAAACCTGTTACTTACAACAGACTTTGATATTTAAATTTTGTTGTGCGAATAAAGTAGGATTTATAACGAGCGATTAAAAAGTTACGTCAAATTACGGCTGGCTGTGAGTGCTACAAAGCATGTCGTAGCTGTCATGTTACGTACCGACCGTACCTTGTGTTTATTTTTTCGAATGAAAACACAAACAAAGTGAATTTATCATCGAAGCGTATCTCGTCGCAATAAAACGGATTTAAAAAGAAAACAAACAACAAACTAATTACAACAACCACGTTATGACAGATGAATAAATTATTTTTAATTTGACAATTGTTTAAATTAGCATTTGTTTATATTTAACACACACAAATAATGTTCACAGCCCTACCTAATTTGAAAACTGTTTGATCACATCTTACGTGATGGAATATTTAACTGAACCAATTTTCAAAAATATTCGAGAGACAATGTTTGGAAAAACTTCGACATTGCATTATAAATTAAGGCTAGATTTAAATGGACTGTTATTACTATATATTGTCATGATATTTTGGTTAGCCTTGTATTCTCCTTCTCTACGTTATCTTTTTGTTAACTTTAGTTGCTTTTCTGTACAATGTTTGGCACATCGAAGTATGTAATCAAAGATGTTCATTCATTTTTAAAAAGACGTTGGCGTAGATCGAATGAGATCGTTGAAATGTTTCGATTGGCCAGACATGAGGGTTGTCTGGGGAATGAGTAAATAATTTAGAGTGTGCAAAATAAAATGTAAAAAGCTGCGAATGTGAAACTCTTCACAGGAATCCGAGCTTGGTAAAAATTCAAAATTAAGTAATAATAGTGTTAAGTTTCGAATGGAATATGTTTAGGTTGATTGTAACTTTACAAAACTATTAAAAGTTGGAATTTAAAGAAACTGGTAATCTTCTATTTTGGATGTATTCAGAGTTAATGACAGCGAACTACGAAGGTGTGGTACTATAATTTATGAGCGACCCAGCAACTGAGATAGACCCCTATGAGAGCTAGCCGGATGCAAGATTAAGTAATTACATGTAACAGAAGTTTAAGGTTGAGTTTGAAAAGTATGCTGCTGTCCGTACACGACAATATGTACAGCTACTGGAGCACGAGGAAATCGGAGACCGCACGCCGTCGCAGTTTCTGAGGCATTTTGTATATGTATTTTGTACTGGCCAGTTTTAAAGATCCACTAAAAGTTATATGTACCTTTTAATAAAATTATATTGTTGAACATCTTCTTGTTCTTCTTCCTCTGTGTACAAAACTAATGGCATGTTGTTTAACAACATAATCTGTTTCAAATTCTTGATTTTTTCAGATAGTTTTTCAATAGTTAACATTTATATTATATTAACGTTTGTTGCCTCTTTGGTTTGCCATATACAATATCAATTCTGAAATTATATTTACTTATTTACTTAATCGAAACTTAGTGCAAGGATATCGTAATTAGAAACTAATCTTTGTGAAAGCTTGCAACAAATAGATATAACAATAACTACTCATTAGTGTGTCAAAGTCCAATATTGACATTATCAAAATAATTTGAACGTTTTTCATTTTTTAAGTGACGTAGTACCAAAATGCGCACATTATAAAAATATTTTTATATATACAGGGTGACTCGCTACAGCCGCACATCTTCAAGGTATTATTTTTAATAGTTCTCCCGTTTTCTGATTTTGCATACGGTGTTGCCGAGTTTATTATTATGGCCGGTACAAGGTTAACAAATTAATTCGGTTGGTAAATATTACGATTAAATAAGAGTATTGAGCATTTTATTAATATTTTCAACACTCTGGAACACTCTCTATATTGTTATATTTTTAAATTGGCACGTTAATTCTCCACATTTTTTATAAATTTTGTCTTATACCTAAAATCGGTATTTTCTGAGATATTTGCACTTTTTCATTACAAAATGTCCACCAACCAATTCATGGGACCACTGCGATCTATATACCTGTTTACGAATTCTTAATTCAAGAACTATCCAGTTACGAAATGTGGTGGAGCACCGCGTGCTGAAAACACATACTTTTCATTAGATTTGGAAGGACATTGGGCAATAGTTGAGGCAAATTATTTACATAAAATATACAAATATTATGCACCATTCAGCTGTTTATTAAAATAATGACACCTCGGCACAAAACCGCCCATAATACCCCAAGCATTTACAGCCCTTACCACCTTGGGTGGCTTGCGACTTGTCAGTGAACAATAGTTTTTGGAAAAAGTTAGAAGCTACTCTTTCAATTTCCAATCCCTACTGATTTTATATCAAAATCATGGCTACTAGATTAAATAAAAAATAATTCCTACAAATTCAACGATTTGTAATAAAAAATTTAAAATATCTAGGTGAATTTCGATTTCAGGTATAGCACAATATTTATATATACAATTGTAGAGAATTAACGTGCCAATTCAAAAATATAATAATATACAGTGTTCCTTTTGAAAATATTGATATTAAAATAAATTTAATTTGACCTGGTGTAGAAAAAACCATGTATAATAAAATTAATATTTGGTGGTGATGCCGTTTTACTACAATTTTTGATTATATTACTGCAAAATATATATTCTTAATTAGTCTTAACACACACGCACCGAATTAATTTGTTAAACCTTGTGCCGACAAATTTTTACATTTTTTCGATAAATTCAGCAATACTTCAGCCAAAATAAAAAAAAACACATTCAAAAATGTAATATATACAGAGAGTTTTATTTAAAACCATACCATGATAATGTTCCGATGTAGCGAGTCCCCCTGTATATTTAAAAATATTTATATAATGTGCGCATTTTGGCACTGCATCACGAAAACTTTCCAAATCATTTAAATAAAGCCAATATTGGTATTTGACGCACTAATAAGCAATCCTGTATATATCTAAGAATATTTAAAATTAAAATTTGTATGTTAAATAGGTTCTGTGGTTCATGATTTCTTTAAAATACTACTTATCGATTGTTAGATAACAGTTTTTGCCTGAGTTTTACTTAAATGTGCGCTCAAGAGATAAATATTTGGTAAAATATATGTAACTCACGGCTCTATAACAGCTGGGAAGAATGATAAAAGTTTGAAAGAAGGACCTTGTGGCGGATTGTTGAGAGGGGTCAGCGGAGGCAGTCTACGCGGAGGAAGACGACGTGAGGTTGTTGTAGCTAGGCGTAAGCTTGCATATCTTTGGCGTAATCACTTATTAATAGCGTTTGCGAACCTACTAACTAATTGCTATGCGAATATCCCCTAAGCTGAGGCAAGGTGCGAATTTAGTGTTACCATTTATGTGATTATATATAAAAATGGGCTGCAATGGCAATAACGGCTGATATAAGCAGTGGCGTCCCTGGCTAGGTTAAGGTTTATATCCCATGAAGTGTTATGACTACGTATTACATACTTGGTATTATATATGGTTTATATCCCATGAAGTGTTATATATGTTTACCCGAATTACGAATCTACTTGGTATTATATGTGGTTTACAAGCATTGGGTCCTATTATGGTCGTTAATACAAGATTGGTGTGTCTATGTAAGTAGTTGTTGGAAACAGTAGCGTAGTGAATATGGGTAGCTACATGAGTAGATAATGTGTGTGGCATGATTAATCATTATTTACCTAGCAATCATTCGGGAGGTAGTCAGTCGGCTGACGTTGCATGGTAAATGTGCCTCCGTCGAACTATTATTATTACTATGAATGCAACATTAATGTCAGGATGGCGTCGACTGATTTTTACGCGGGGGTGTGGACACTAATGATACTCTCCCTTTCGCATGTGGACTTGGTCCATAGCCTGGATCCCTCTGGAGGATTGGTGCACCAGAAGTTATGCATAATTGTCATAATTACTGTGCGATTACAAATGACTGCGGCCACAGCAGCTAGCTTGCAGATGAGCATCCATATCCTCCTCGAGTGTTTTATTATCTGTTGCATGTCACCTATCTGTCGCCGCCAGTGAGTCTGATCGCATCTGCTGTTTGTTTACCCAGGTACTGCATAAATGAAATGCAAAAGCGCTGCAACCGTATTTAAAATTAAATTTGAGAATTCAATAGTTTTTATTCGCCCCCCGCAAGGTCGACACTAACACGATGTTTAAAATTTTTATATTTTTGCAGAAAGTAAATGATACATTTGTTCGTAGTGTCGATACAAAAGGCTATACGGTAGCTTCCAAGTCAGGGGCTATGAAACTTCCAACTGAAAAGGAAATTGTGAATAATGAGATTTAAAAAATAAACCGTGACATTGCATACGAATTGTCATATCATCTACGCATTTGATTTAGATTTAACACCCACTATAAGCTACTTCTACTGTGAAATATTTTAAATTTCCGCGGTTGATTCATTTAAACATGACGTGACTATGTTTCGATATCTTTCATCTTGCGTGTATTTTATTTATCCTTGGATAAAGTAAACATGTTAAGGATAAATTACCTGTAGTGTTGGTATAAAAAGAATATGAGGTCTCTTCAAGGCCAGTGACTCTCAAACAATCGCCAAGAACATTATGAAAAATGTCATAATAAGTAACCGATTTTAATAAATAAACCGTGGCTGGTTTGGCTTAGATTTAACACCCGGTATAGACTACCTTTATTGTGGAATATTTTTAAACTTTCTCGGTTGATTCAGGCAAACGTGACGCGTTTTACTGCCTCAAAAAACGATTATCTAGAATTCCTTCCGGTGAACAGTTTGCTTTAGCTGTTACATATTTGATTTTCGTTTTTAACGGTTACGTAGAGTGATTACAAAGTTGCAGGAAATTACGTCTTTGTGGTTCAAACAATTGATAACGGTCTTCATTCAATGCTTGCCATATTTCTCGAAATGGAATTAATTTAACAAGAAATTATGTATAAACATATTCAGTTTACAACCAGATTTAAAAGCTGGCGGTCCAACCTCGTACCTTTATCGTGTTGCATCAATCAGCAATTCTGCTGAACTTTCAGAGATACGTAAACTAATATTTCATTTTAAATCTGTATTTTCTAAAATCGATTTTCCTCAAATACGTGTGTATTTATTAGAAGGGAAACCAATATTAATGTTAGTAAATTAGATTTAGTTTAAAACGCATTCATTAAACTAAAGTCACGCCTTAGAATAAAGTTATTAAATTCAAAACTGTCAATAAGTTTTGATCTTTTCCCTTTTACCCTTGTTCGTGTTAAAGTGACACATCCGGATAGGTGTGATAATGCAATTAACGCAACACAGAGTTGGAAGTAGTAAATGTTACCTTTTACAGTCAGTGGGAACCAATCACCATTACAAGGTAAAGTATTTGTAACACTTGCTACTCACATAAATTTCAACTGACTGTTATCTGCTGTAGTTCAATGTTAGTGTCCGTTCATTTATTACCATTTGGTTTAATTGAAGTAGTTGCAGTTAACAGGAACTGAGTCAGTAGCTTTAAATGCAATCGATGTTCGTCTCCAATTAGGAGTACTTCCAAAATGGGACATAACATACGCCTATGTTCCTTCACACCATGTGGTGATTCAAATAGCCATGGAATTTAACTTTCAGTTCTTGGGCCTTGTGGGCGTTGTTTTCTAACAAATTCTATTTATGTTATTGAGACATAAATTAGTGAAAACAATTACTTACATTGTGTATATTCTTATTTTTTATTAATAGAAACCATTTGTTAAATTTAAGTCTAACACTTGAAACTGTTGTTTTATTGTAAATCATAGTTTATAATTTTAAGTTCTATTTTGGGTATTAGCAGGTTTCAATTTAATTCCTAGATTGACGCTGGAGGTCTAAAATCACGTCAAATTAAACCAAAAGTCAAGCAGCAAATAATAGTTCAAAGTTGTATCAATAGAGGCTTTGTCAAGTGTCAAGTGAACAACTGTTTGTTTCCACACAGTTTCTGTCAGACGTCATGGAGCTACAAGTAAATATTAAATTTTGCGGTAAATTCAGGAAAACTCCATAAAATGTTGAAAACTCCATAAAATGTTGAAAACTGTACGGTGAAAACACCTTAAGATTGAAGACTAAAAAGTTACATACACTGGCTTAGAACAATCAACAAATATTTAACAGCTATTAGAAAAAGTAGGCAGTTAAAAGGACACTTGCAAATATGTTGATATTTCAATCGCAACATTTTTAAACAGGAATCCGAACGTTTTTTGTACAAGTTCTAATCCGATCGTAGTAAAAGCAAATACGAATGTCAACTTTGCCCACACGCCGATGACGTATTTCTGGTTGAAAGCGAGAACATCAGATTCTTTTTACATGATTTAGGCCTTTTCTTGGTCCACCCACAGATCTTCTTCCTGTAGCTGTATATCTGTAAACTTTCAGTGGTATAGTCTCCCTCAAGTTATATCGTTATTGCCTCACCAAATTTCGCCTAACTAACATATATTTCTATTTTCTTGGCGATATATTTTGATGTTTTGGAGATACACGAGGCGCCGTGCTTGTAATCGCTTTGGTTCCACAATAATTTGACATTTGTTTATAGTTTAATGTTTAAATTCCATACGTTTAATAATTCCTAGCAATGTACTTTGAAGTAGCCCTATTAAATTAACACTGAATGAAATGTGTCTGATTGATGTATATTAAATGATTGATTGGGAGTATTACGTATCCGTAATGCTTATAAGTAGATATAGGTAAGCAATTTATTTAGTTAATTAGAAGTTCCTAAACGTAAACACTTCAGATATGTAATTCAAAATAAATGTCATATGTAACTGTGGGATTTATATCTTCGGAACACTTTATTGCAGTATAATCTTCATCCAATCTTCGACTTAAGAATTTTACCCTAAGCAAGCAGTTTTCGCGGTACACTTAATATATTTATCGCCGAATTAAATGTTCGCTATCAATCCACGGTGTCCACATTTGTAAGTAAAATAATATAAATATCTACTTCGTACAGCAAGTGCTTTGCGCTGTTTACTTCGTAAATATAAAAATTATGTCTATAAGGCGAACAAGAAGGCAACGATATAATCTAATCTCTGAAAAGTAACGTCTTATGCTTGCAAACTAATTAAGAAAGATAATTTTGATAGATAGTTTACCAGGTTTAACATAAATAAGAATAATTTAACTAAACAGGGCAATCTTAAATAATGAACTACAAAAAAGAGAATATAAGCTTCTTACTTGAGTCACAACCCCTAGGTAACCTCAGCCTCGTCCCAGTATCTAAATTTACCTGAATATGACCGGTACTTTAAGCTGAGTTACAAGTAGCTTATAAATCCTTGTTCTACAAGTACCTCTTTAAAGCGGATAACGGTATAATTTGAAGCAGACTATATTCTATTGTGGTTGATTCTCGTCATATGCTGTGTCCAATTTTGCCTCAGTTTTTGGCTTCTTTCATTCAGCGGTTCTATTTTTAAATTTCTCCTTATATTCTCACTCCTGTACTTATCTCTTAGCGTCACGCCATCTACTTTTCGTAACAGTCGCATTTCTGCTGTCTGGATCCTATTTTTGTCAGCTGTTCACGTCTCACATGCGTAAGTTGTGACATAGTTCTGTAAAATGTTATCATCGTTTCTCTTGTTGCTTTACTATTCAGAGATCGTATTATTGTTCCATTCATTTGATTGTGTTTTGATATCTTTCGGTTTATATCCACTTCATTCATGTACAATATGCCATCACATCCCAGGAATTTAATAGAGGAGACTTGTTCTATTACTTGACCTTTTATAACTAAATACTTTGGTTCTTTGTAAATATCACTTCAATGTTTAATTAACTCTGCCTTCTTATAAATGTCGAACTAAAAGTTAAATCTGCTGATGAATTCCATAACTTATTTACAGTCGAAAAGTCACTTTCAATGCAAGACATGAAGTCGACCAAGGAGTTGTCCGACGACCCATAAACGATGACAAACAAGTTCTTGATTTATTACAAGAAGATCCGTCTTTAAGTGTGCAAAGAATTGCATTACGTACTGGAATATGTAGAAAGCAGGTTTGGATAATAATAAAAAGTGCTTGCTTACATCCATATCATCAACAAAGAGTTCAAGCTCTAGGTAATGATTTTGAAGCTCGTCAAGATTTTGTAATTGGGTACAAAATAATCAAAACCTACCGCATATTTTATGAACCGATGAAGCTTCTTTCACACGAGATGGTATTAATAATTATTATAATTTGCATATATAGATTGCAAAAAATCCTCATTTAAGAAGACACTCGGATTTCCCGTATTCTTAATGATCGTCTGATTGCACCATTTGAACTGTCATGCCGTTTGAATGGTGCGAATTACGAATATTTTCTAGAAAACTCTTTACCCTTCTTACTGGAAGATGTACCAATAAATATTAGACATGCAATGTGGTATCAACACGATGGGGCGCCTGCACATTAATGCCTGCACATTAATGCCTTCGTATTAGAGCTTGGCTTAACGTACATTTTCCAGGAAGATGGACTGAAGTAGGAGGACCCATAGTACGTCCATCGCGTTCGCCGGATCTGACTACATTAGATTTTTATCCTTGGGGGGTCACATGAAACAGATTGTTTATGCAACTAAAGTGCACACGGGAAAAGAATTACGCCAAAGAATACAGCAGCGGAGCCGATATTATTAGGAATATCCCAGCAACCATATTAGGAACGCAACGATCTTTTCTGCGACGTGGGCTTTGTGTATCGAACACAATGGGGATCATTTTGAACATTTCTTGTAAATAAAATAATAAAAATGTATCCAAAAAAGATTTATTTAATAAAATTCGTTGAACTACAATTTTAGCCACATAAATTATAAAATAAACAATAACTCGTTAACGGTTACGTTTAGGTCATGTTTATATGGACTTTTCGACTCTAAATATGTTCTGGAATTAATCCTCGAAATATCGTCGGTACGTTTTGGGACACCCTGTATACTTAAATAAATTCCCTATTAGTGAACCAGCCCATACTTCCAAATACTTTTTGAATGAAGTCAATAAAATACCTGAAGCGCTTTTTTTAATGAAGTACCTTTGCAATCAATGACTTAGGTGAAGTATGAGGTAATAGTTATATCACTATTATCTTTACCGTAACATTTATATTTAGTATTCGCTTTGGAATTCGTACAAAGGAATTTGCGATTTTTTAAATTATACCGATGAATATTTAGAATGACATCATCAACAAACGCAATGCAAGACGTTTAACACCAAAATCATTAATTGGTCAAGCATGCGCGTTGTAGAAAACTTCGAAGAATTTTGATCGGCAATCTAGGTGACGTCAGAACTCACCTGTGCCTTCTTAAAAGGCGCTTTTAGTTCTGACTAATTGTATGACGTAGTTCTTGCTACTAAATTTGCCACGGAAACAAATTAAGAATTTTTAGAACCCCCACAATCTTTACGAATGTCTAAAAATACCCTACTTGAAATAGGCGACCGAATTACTCCAAATAAAAGTTAAATTGGTGTCAATGTTTAGGTTTAACGTCAAAAACACGTTGGAGGTAAATAAAAATAGTCAGTATTATAACAGAAATTTAAAATTTTATGTTCCCGCTAAAGTTGTCAAATTCATTTTTAAAGCTTTATCATTGCAAGTTTTTAAATTTTTGTTATCGTTTTTTTTTTCCTTGGAGGTAAGCAAAATTAAGTTCATTTAATGCGCTATGTTAAGTTTCAAAATGTTACTGACTGACTTGGAACTTTAATTTGCAATCCTCTATATGCGTTGCACTGCGGTTAACACTTTTGCTATTGCCATTTATTTTGACTACATACTATCAATATACAGCGTGTTCCAACTTTCATTATAGTAGCTTGAAGAATACCATATTCAGATGAATTAAGAGAAAACATTGTGTTTCTATATCGCTTCGTGAATATTTTTATTTAACTTCTATAATTTTATAAATGTTTTCTCTTAAAACAAATTATGAACGCTTCTTTGCAAAATGTTTGTTCTCGTGTTATCAATAACTATAACAAAAAAAAATTCCAAGAGGTTTTTCTTTTTAATATATTTTACTGCTCAAATTGTAAAAATTACTACGAGAAGTGATCAAATTTAAAACTCCATCTGAACACAAATCCAAAAATTAAATTATTTAAATGGTGGCCTAGACTCTTGATAAAGTATCCATGACAATTGTTTCCCTACAACATAATTTTGACAGTTACAATTACGATGTCGGAAAGCTACAATGGTAGCGTGGATCAAATTTCTTACGAATGAAGGCGTAAATTCGAATGAAATTCTTACAAGATGTGAGCACAATAAGGCGATCAACATCTTTCTAAAATTCGGGTGTGTGAGTGGTCGAAATTTTATACAGACTGAAGAACTCGCGTAGACGAGCTGCAACTTCGGTCAATTGTGAAACTAA
Source organism: Limonius californicus (assembly GCA_014611495.1). NCBI lineage: Eukaryota > Metazoa > Arthropoda > Insecta > Coleoptera > Elateridae > Limonius > Limonius californicus. The sequence goes on along the minus strand of JABXWE010102916.1, from coordinate 23,820 downwards.
ACTAAAAGTTACTGCCCTTATTCAGCAATACAGTTCGTCAAGTTTCTCAAAATTTACAAATTAGTTTCAAAAGTGTTGAAGCCATCATAAAACACAAGCTAAGGTATCGTAAGGTGAGTGCCAGATGACCCCGCACTAGCTGACCAAAAAAACACAAGTCAAATCGTTTGCAAATCGCTTATTCTTTACTACAGCGATATGAGATCGATTAATTTTTGGACTCACTTGTAACAACTCATGAAACCTGGGTATATATACATGGTTTTACTCCCGAGTAAAAACGTGCAAACATGCAGTGTCACACCACAACTCTAAATCCAAAGAAGGCAAAAAGTATGTTGTCAGCTGGTAAACTGATTGAAACATTTTTTCAGATCTTCAATGGGTACTCCTTGTTGATTTCCTTGCAGAAAGTAAAATTAATGTAGACTATTATTCGACACCGTTGCCTAATAAAGTTGAGCAAACGATCAGGAACAAACGGATGAGAAGATAAAAAATTTTAAAAATAACACAAATGAATCGCTATGCAGGAAGACTACAACATCGAAAAGTAATATAATTTTCATCGGAGTAATATTGTAAATTCCTGTTTAAATATGAACACTCGTAGTTTTCAAAGCAAAACTATTATTTCTTTGTCAGTTAATAGATCTTGCGTCATAGTAGATCTTCTGTTATTGGAAATGTGTACGTAAATATCGACTGGTTAGTTTGGGTAACCAAAAGTTGGTACAAAATATTGTTTTTTGAATAAATAGTACTCACATTCTTTGTAGTAATTATTCCAAGTTATTGTAGATTCAAAAAGAAATAAGCTAATCATTTTGAATTAAGTAAAACAACAATAAAATAGGCGTTATCATTTTTTAAGTCATAAAATAATGGTATTAAATAGCCGTAATATTGTAAGATTATTTTAAATACTTTAATATAAAATCAAATGAAATCCTGACTGTGAACGGTTAAACTTTATGTTTTTAAGAATAGCCCGCTAAAAATAGATTCATAATTTTTCTCGGTTCCTAAAATATTAAAACAGCGCGCCAACAACCGCGCGCCGTGTTTTGGCCACCCTGTACATTTAGTTCAATTACTGTAGTATTTCAGAGGAATTTTAGATAATTTATAATCCTTTTAATGTTTTCTTGCTTTACTTAATTATAGTTACCAAAAGTAAAAGTTTTTCGCAACTATATTTTATTTTCGACGCATAGAAACAACTACAATAAACCTCGAATAACCAGGTGAGTAAACCTAGATCTGGTTACTTATTTATGATCTTTTCAATTTTTAATTATGATTCACATTAACATTGAATTTGATTTCAAGTTTATATTTGTCACTGGTCATACCTGTTCTGTTAACATTTAAAAGCAGTAAACACGGATTTAACATCATGTTTGCTTACTTCTTCTTTCAAATCTTAATACCATCTCCGAGGAAGTACTTGCTGGTTAATTGGGATTTTAAGATTATTATCGTTATCTACTGTACTCTCGCATTCTGTAACTGCCCACTTCATGAAGTAATTATTTCTATTATGAATGCAATTCAAATATCTTCATATATTTAAAACTTTTTAACCTGAGCAAACCTGATCTTAAACAAAGTTAAACTAAGGTACCTTACGGCATCGACCACTAACGTAACCTCACTTAAACGTATTTAAATTCTACTTCAAGATTTTCTTGAATTATATAAACGTAAACATATTTCCAACGAATAAAAAATGATAATCTACTTAGTCATGCAAAAACCAGTTATGTCAAATGTTAATTGTTTGCTTGATATGTTTGAAAATTATTATAGCACAATTAAACTAAGTAGATATAAAAATGATACTGTGACAAATCAGTATGTAATCGTAAATAGATACAATAAAAATATAAAAAAAGAATACATTTTGTAGTAACCGTTTTTATGGGAACATCAATTGATAAATAACCATTTGGCTTTGGTATTTGTAAGAATGTTTTTTGTAAATATTCTATGGGCAAGCAAACAAAAAAAATTTACACAGGAAAGAATATCCAGATATATGTATAGATGAAAATTATTAAAAGGAAAAAATATACACTGGAAAGTACCCAAACGAAAAATTATCCACCAGAACAATGTCCTCAGTGATAATTATCCTTGGAAGATGCATCCATAAACAAAAGTACCCACACGAAGAAAAAAAAGTATACAGAGCAAAAATACCCAAAGAATAACTGTAGTCGAGTCACTCAGAGGAGAAAAGTATATACTGAAACACTACTCAAAAGAAAAACTATCTGTGAAAAGAATATCCTATCTATATACCTTATCTACAAACTATAAGAAAAGTGCCCACAGCTAGAGAGAAAAATGCCCAGAGGTAAAAGTATTCATGAAATAATGTTCAAAATTATACAGAATCTATAAGAAAATATGGACTAAAGGCTCTGGTACGGTATGTGTGTCACCACAATTTATTATTATCAAAGATATACATAGTAAATGAGCGCCAGCGTGGTCCAGTGGTTAGAGCACTGGGCTCCTGTGCGGAAAGTCGGGAGTTCAACCCCCGACTCGATGCCTGGCGGGCGGCCTACCCAGTCGCTTGAACTAATTGGGTATTAGTGTTCGAACTAACAAAGGGTAATAGTGCGGTTGTATGATGCTCACCACATCACCACGTGTCATTAATTCGGCACGCGACAACCGGGTGTAAGAGCAAGGATACCGGAGCGCTGACCTTCCGCCTTGCAGGCCAGACCCCTTCATGGGGCATTATTATTATTATACACAGTAAATACACCACGCGAAAAATATTTTTGTAGGTGTATCTATTTTTGTAACAAATATTTCATTTCATAATCGTGTACCTCGTTTGTACCGCTTGCGCAGTTTCGAGGCGGTGTGAGGCAAAGCTAAGTTTGTTTGTGCAATGCACAATAGAGCCCGACTCTGCGGGTTACCGTGTTGGTGCGGCAGCGTGCTCGTCTTGCCTGGTCTGTGGTGTATTTTTGTGCATATGATCTTGTTACTCCTCTAGTGCGACCGTAACACGAGGACTGCCATTAATTTGATCCCCAATGGCAAATGGAGACCAGGACGCAGTACCGACCACCCAGAGAAAAAAACTTCCGACCCCCGAGCGTTCGGACTATTACAAAGCCTGGCTATCTTACCACTGAGCCACCCCAATTCTCTGTAACTAATATATAAATAAATATTTTCCTCAGTAGCAATTGTATAATATTCGCGATACTTCACATTGTCAAGCACCCTGTATAAAACGATTTTACATAAATCAAACACGCCAATTTTTCAACCAATATTTCAGCTTTTGGGTATTATTTCCGTTGATTTTTCGGACATTTTTTCCTTACATGTTTCTGCCTAAATTTTTTTTATATAATTTTCCGTCGATAATTCGTCCTGCATTTCAATGGATCAATATTTTTTCTGGCTTTTTACTAGGGATTTGGTAGTTTTTTCCATATTAATTTTTTTCTAGATTCGTGTCATAACAATCACCTTTTATTTTTAGATATTTTCTCTGACATTGAATCTGCATTCTTAATAATTCAAAATAATAACTTGTGTTCAATTTTCATAGTTACTTGTTGTGAACTGTATAACTGTTTTTCAATTTAATATAATTAGTTCAAGTATATACGAACGTATATTTTATTATTAGCATTTTTCAAATAAATAATAATTAAATGCCATTTTGTCAATTGTTTAATATGTATATAGTTGCTTATCCAGGTTAAATATAATAATAGTTTAACATGAAAGGCACGAAAAAACTGTATATTGTGTCCTTGGCAAGTTTAGCTACTCATAATCGCCGTAATTGGAAAGATAACATTTTTTCTATCCCCTCATTTGTAAATTTGTCACAAATGGGCTTTTAAATAATTAGTTAGTAGTACTCAAATTAACAACATACCGACAAACGGCTGCAAGTGGGTATAGCAACATAATGTTAGTTTCAGTATTACTAAATAATTCATTTAAAACCATATTTGCCATAATTTTTCAAATGCTACGTATGAGGTAATGCAGAAAAATGTGATCCCTTCACATGATTTATCCAGAGTCATATTATACAACTTCGGCTTATTCGCTTGCAATGAAAAACGAGTTTTGGGAATTTGATATAAAGAAAACAGTCAGTATTTATTGAATGTAATCTCTATTTACTTTAATACTTTGGAAAACAGTCGACAACAACGTTCGAGGAACGTTTTTCTTAATCCATCATGTCCTGAAATAGTTTCCATTTATGAATAACGTTTACTTTAAGGAAGAGCAAAAAACCGCCTGGTGCTAAATCGTGTGATACGATAGGCGATTGATCTCAACAACATCGCGTTTCATGCGAAATGGCTTCACTATCAGTGCAGAATGGACAGATGCATTGTAATGCAACAAGAAACAGCAACCTTTTTCTCAAATGCATGCGCTACAATAACTTTTTGATCGCCTCACCGTGGAATTCGCTATTTACAGACTACCCTTCTTTATGGAGAAGATAATCACCATTAGTTCTATATATTTGCCAAGAAAAATTAGGAAATTTGCATTGCTGCGATAAATCTGCACATGATACAACTGTTCTCGTTTGTGCTCATTCGTAAAACTGTGCGGAGCGAATTTCGCACAGATCTTCCTCTGTCCCAAATATTAGTCTAAACATTCTCGAATTGTCTCCTTATTAATGTTCAACTCATTTGGAAGGTTATCTATTCATCTTTGGAACATTATCAAATACTAGTAGGACTGGCGATGTTTCTGTTGGGAGTCTTCCCTAATTTATAGCCAAATTGAACATTACCTCGTTGCTCCATGTAGACTGACAGAAATATAATCTACGCGTTAGCGTCCTCCGCAAACACTAACACCCTCTATCGTTAAAACGGTGAACTATTATATGCTGTTTTACTTTTAGTTTAATTGCACGCGTCTCCAGCATCAATCCAAGCATTAAATTACCAGATCTCGTATGCATTTATGTGCAATCTATAATATTTACAAAAATATTATAAACCGAAAATAAAACAAATTTCTTTGAAACGCCAAATACGTGATGCTTGAAATCACCATAAAAAAGCATGAGATGCAGGAAACCATTTATTACTGATACAACCGCATAGGTATGAATCAACCTCTTAGTGTTCACTTTTCCTTGAAAAAACTTCGCATAAATGTAGGTGGAGGCGCCACGATTCTAAACAATTTTATATACTAACAGGTTATGTATTTTTCACTTCTGTTGAGTTTATCGTGTTTCCTTGCACGTTAGAAATTATCAACATTGTAACAAACATACAATGCCTACTTCATATTTTACGACTTATATTTCACAACAGTTAGAACACAAAAGTTAACTCATATGGTTTAGCTATTCCTTGGTTCAATATGCATCAGATATTCCATTCGGTGGCAAAGGCTATATGTCGGATTATCGATTCTCATAATATCTTGCTCATTCGTTCTTGGGGATTTATAGTGGAATAATTTAAGAGGATCACTTAAAACTGTGGAAGATGATTGACTAAAATCCTCCAAAAGCTTTCGAAAGTAATAAGCCGATCCCTTAAGCTCTTCAGTATTAGTGTTAAACTAGAAACTAACACGAATGTTTAAAGCCACTTTCTCTACATCTTGAAACAACTCATTCCATTACAGCAAATGGTTTCTACTTAATACTTACACGTACTTAAAGCTTTAGCAACTTGATACGAGTAGTTTTCCGATAATTTCCTCAAAGCAACTGCAGCGAAAAAATGAGATTATTCAGAACCCAGAAATAGAGACGGGAAAAGTTAAAAACTGCACCGGCTGAAATAAACTCTTTGAATGAAACGAAGCCTTATTATTTTTACATTTGTAAAAATAGAGTTTGACTCAACGGATTTCGTATCTGAGGAAATCAGAAATTTTAACGCGATCATTAGCGGAGGCTGATCCAAAATACACGTCGGGGAATTGTAGTAAAACTATTTTAATTCCGGAGACAAACAACTGGCCGTTGGCCAATACTTATCTAAGAACTTAATATAAATGCCTAAGAGGCCGAATGAGCAGAGCAGCTGCTGTAGTTTGTAACGATGTTGTAGGTGATTTACATAAAATTTATTCAAACTTCCACTCCCGCTTTAAAATAAGACGTCGGATATCATCACCATACCTTAAAAATGTACATTTTTATTGCTTCGTAGAACTGAGCTCCAAGTTCGTATATAATTATATCATGATATGCTTCTTAATTAGAATTTTAAATTTCCGGTTGGTTTAAATTTCGGTTCCACTATACAATTACTATAAAGAGCTAATGATTTCATACAATAGTAGAATTTAGAATTTAAGGCGCTACTAAAGTTGAAAAAAATATTAAAAATTTATCAAATTAGTACAAAAATACAATAAAATCAACCTACTTATCGGATATATACAGTTTAAACGTTTGGGATTTTAAAGTCTTTGCATAATCGCGTTGTTGTCGAACCTTTCGAAACGATTATTCCTACTGCAGTGAATGGCCGCTTTCAAAAGCAAATCGAAACAGGAAGCAAAATTAGACGTTTTTCAGTAGTCGGAACGATCCTCTTTTTTAAGTATCGCAATAACGATACCGATACTTTATTAAATAAATATCGTGATACCGATACTCGATACTTTTTTCAATAAATATCGCGATGACACTCGATACTTGAAAAAGTATTGCTATACTATGCTTTTCCGTTGGGGAATTAAACATTAAATTTTGTGGTATGGGGTAGGCCAAAGTCCAAAATTAAACCAATTTTTGATAACAGCGTATTTAAAAGATTAAAATGTTTCAAAGAGCTTGGTAATAAGATAAAGAAATGAGTATTGTTATTGTTAATCCTTTCAATGCGAAAAGGATAAACAGCTTAACAGGCAGCCTCGAATTTTACGTTTTACCCAATTCAAGTGTTCCAGAAAAATTGTATCGTCAAAGTATCGCAAATCCGCGATATTCGATAATTTAAAAAAGTACCGCGATACCGATACTCGATACTTTTTTTGAAATTTATCGCGATGCAATAATCGATACTCAAAATTTATCGCGAACAAGTATCGCGGTACTTCCGATTACTGCATTTTTTACTAATTTTTAATATATAAGCCTGAATATTGAAATAAGCTAAAATTTTCTATTGATACCGTAGCTAAGCTAACAGGCGACAGTTCAACTTGTGGCTTTATTAGCTAGTAAACAACATAATGCAAGATTAAAATAAGATAAATAATATTATAAAAATAATGAAAAAGAATTGCCAAAAGAAGCACTAAAATACGATAAATCAACCTACGTTTATAATAGATGTTATCTCAATTTAGTACAAAAGTTTCACTTTACTACTGCTATTACATATTTAAAAGCATAATGCATAAAAATGTAATTTCCTTACAATCAGTTCAACGCCAAGATTCCAATTTATTTAGTCATATCGTGTACGTATTGTCTTTTACAATGGATGCATCTCGCTTTCTAGCGTTCAGCTGATTTGCCGATGTAAATAGTTACATTTAATTTTTGATTATCAAGCCAGTTTCGGATCCCCTTAAGTCTTAAGTGTAAATATTAAGTGTGTTCGATCCTAAGAACGTATCCAATATAAAGTGTTTTTTTCAAAAATGTGTGATCCAGTATCTAGAGCACCAGGTTTTGGAGCGGAGGGTGGGGAGTTCAAATCCCCGGCTCGATGCCTGGCGGTCGGCCTACCCAGTTGCTTTATATAATGGGGCACCTACGTTCAAATGAACAAGGAGTAACGATGCGGCTGTCTAGTGCGCTATGCCCACCATAGCACAACGTGTCATGTATGACCTTCCGCCTTGCAGGCCAAATTTCTTCATGCGGTGTAGAGCTTCACCATTATTAAATTCCAAAACCGGTTTAATATATACATTGGTAATCAACAGCCCCCTTTCACGAATTTTAAATTCTTAGAAATACCAAACGCATCTATTATGTAAATGGTTTATCGTAACTAGGAAACAAACCCATTTATGTTTGGTACTGTAGCTTCAGAAGCAAATGTTTGATCGCAAATATTTTTCAAAATAGAAAGAATGCGATTTTATTAAAAAACATTGATTAAATACTATTTTTTATCCTAATATGGCATGACAAACTGTCTACTACTGATTGTAAACTTTTATAAAAATTCAATATATAACCTTGTTTACACGAGTGGTGGTAGCTCAGTTGGTAGAGCGCTGGCTTTCTGAGTAAAACGTCGATTCTGGCTTGGGTTCAAAACCTAGGCGTTACTATGCAGATTTATCAAAACCTTGTCTGCAACCCACCATGCACAATTTCCCAATCCGGCTTGTAACCGTGGGATCTTAATGCTAAAAACCTTCCCGGAATTTCTGTAGTTCGGATTCAACGTTAAAGTGTAGGTCCCCCGTGTTTCTACCTTAGCGCTGAGGAGAAACACGTGGCAGAAAACACACCAATGCCCAGCAGTGGGACAAAACGGCTGCCAATGTTCCATGGTTAAGCTAGACGTTAAACCATCTTGTTTAGCTCTAGTTCATCATATGCCCACTTGCTTCCACTGCAACTATTCCGTCTTTGTCTCATTTATTGAATTATGGATTTCGTAATTTATAAGTTCTTCATAATTTTGTAAACGTTAAAAAATAAAAGTTTGATATAATTTTTCACATAAAAAGACGCCTTAATGACCATTTTTGCTTTACTCCCACACCTGCTTCCAGGAATAATAATCTTTTACAAAAAAATACCCCTCTGACAATAATTACAAAAGAAAACAATAAACTATGAATATACAAGGTGTCAATTAGAAAACGTACAATGTGTTATATCTCTAGAAGTAAAATAGGTTTTGAACTTTACTCGAAAACGTTTCTACAACATGGAGGGGGAATAATCATGACTCATAAACCTTCCCCATTCAATCCCCTAAGAGTCTGGCTACCCCAACAAAAAATTTCAAATGGTAACAACCACTTTGTGATACCTCCTGCAAAAGCTCTTACCAAATGCTATTCAATAGTAGCAAACGTTTTTCCTGATTCGTTTCGGAAAAACAGAACGGCCCCCAAACTCTCCAGACTATTTATGGGTTCACTTAAAATCTGTTGTCTAAAAAACTCGGGCACAATTGCGACAAGAAATAGTCCAAGGGTTCCGAGTTATTTCGCAACAAACCTTCCAAAGTATTCAGAGAGAATTTGAGAGTAGTTTACTATTGCCTAAAGAATAATGGAAATCATTTTAAACATTTTAACTCATATTTTTAAATTTGAACTAAAGTAATTTGTTCTAAACCTTTTGCGTTTTATTTCCTAATTTTTCCGAACGAATCAGATTAAAACATGTGTGGCTCCTATTGAAGAGAATTTTGTAAGAGCTTTTCAATGAGGAATTACAGGAAGAATGCAACCATCAGAAAAAATTTTGATATGGTATCTAGAACCTAAGGGGCTGAATGGTAGAGTCATGATGATTCCTCCTCCAAGTTGTAGGAACGGTTTCTAGAAATCTTGAAAATCTCTTTTATTTCCAGAGATGTAACACTGGTACTTTTGCAAATTGACATCCCACATAAACTATTGTATATAATCCTGCCATATTTTCTTACGAAGTTTACTGTATATTTAAAATTAATTAACAGCTAATAACTATAAAGACAAGAAAGGTGAAAACAGGGAAAGTTAGATTTAAAACGTTTTCTAGATTAATTCGTCATTTTTTATCATTTCCGTTTCCTTATTAATTATAATTTATCATTTGTTGGTTATGACTGTTAAGTTAATCTACATGAACTTTTGTAACCATTTTTGCCTACTCATACTATTATCCTAATTGAAATTGTCACACTTGTACTAGAACCAATCTAATAAACCCGCCTCGTATCGTAACCCACAACAACTTGGCCTAATTTGAATATTTTAATGAAGCATCTTTTAATTAACCCACTTAATTGAAGCCGAACAACACTTCATTGCCCTAGAAGCGAATTCCAAATAGTTGGTGAAGACTTTACATAATTAGGGCATCAAATAGCCACAATTAACAACGCCCACGCGGAACTGCGTTAAAAATTAACCTCTACTTGTGGATATTACAATATACGTTTCGTAATTTTCCGGCCTAACATGTTGCATCACTGAAGATGAAAATGGCCAGAGCAACGGCGAAGTGGAAATCGGAAGGCTTGCCGCAGAGTGGAACTTTTACTGCAGGTATGTAGGTATAAGACTGAAATATTTTAAAATATTCAAACTGTCAAGGTGAACCTGATTGTCAACACAAATACCTACGTACGGGTTACGCTATAAAGCTAGCGGCTCCATATACATTGCTGTAAAATTTGGTTAGCAGGTAGGAAGACGTATTTTGCCTATTCAACCAAGAAACGAATGTTACACTAAGAAATAAAGAATTTAATGGGTTACAGTTTAATACAATGGTTCTCAAACTTTTTTTATCGCAGATATCTTATGATTCCACAGTTATCCCTAATTCCAAACTCTTATATAATTTTGACAATTCATTACATGCATATTATTCGTTTATTTATTATGTCTAGGTATATTCGTGTGGTGCCGGGTCTCGCGAACTGCCAGGGGCCATATTTTGAGAAACACTGATTTAAGGCAATATGTGACAAGAAATACCTTTAAGGAATAACAGTGAAATGTGAATAAAATCTTGGAATCTGAAAGGCTTTGAAATAAAAGTCGTTAAAATTCTTTAACGACTGTCATACAAACCTAATTTAATTACCTTTCGAGGCAACGGATTGATCAATTCGTTCCTAAAGAACATGCTAAGCACAACAATTTGCAAGATATTTTAGAAATCTCGGCCCATAAACTTCCTGTTTAGTTACTTAATCTTGATTTGCATGGCTGAAACAACATTTACTCCTAGATAAAAATGTATTTACAAATAACAGTCATGAGACTACTCTTTGTGGAGTGTAGAGAGAAAGATTGTATTCAGTTTGAAAATACGCAAAATACAGGTGGATTTGTCATACTACACTACATATGCGTCTGCATAATTTCAAATATATATAATATATTTGTATCAAGGATCTAAAATCCCATAAAATTATAATAGTCATATTATAAAATTTATGAGATCATTTTCGGAACAAACATACGTAACTTTTGCTATTACATCTGTGATTGACTACATCTTATCAATAGCGGTACTGCAAAAATAGCACGGATATAAAACATCCCGACCGCAATATAGCGATTCTATTATTGAGCGCTGCAGTAAAAGTCTTCTGGAAAATCACGCAACTGCAACATAGCGTCTGCAAAACAGCGTCCTGTAGAATCGAGCTCTCCAAACCAACAAGTCTCGTCTCTAATGGAGAAGTTTTCGCATTAGTATTTCTACAAAACATAACTTCGCTAAACAACGCCACTGCAAAATAACGCAACTGCAGCGCTTTGCAAAACAGTCATACAGAATAGCGTCACAATGCAGACTATTTCACATTAGTATTTCTCTTTGCAAAACATCGCCTCGCTAAACAGCGCCACTACAAAATACCGCGGCTACAAGAAAAAAGCGTCGCTGATTGAGAGCTTTTCATATGGCCTGCAAAATATTGCTTGGTTAAATAAGCGGCTACAAAACTTCCAAACTTCAATATAGGGCTTCAATTATTAAGCGCTGCAGCCTAACAATCTTCTGGAAAATAACGCAACTACAACATAGGCTTTGCAAATCAAAGTCATACAGAATAGCGTTCTACGAACCAACGCGTCGCTAATGCAGACTATTTCACATAAGTGTTTCTCCTTGCAAAACATCAATTCGCTAAACAGGCCACTGCAAAATAGCGCGTCTACAAAACTTCACGATTGCAATGCAGCGATTCTCAGCAGAAGAATCTTCTGCAAAACAGCGCTACTACAAAACTGCAAAACAACCAGGTGGTTTTCTACAGTTCTATATAACTGAACGTTTCGGCAGAAAAGTGTCCTGAAAAATTGCACTCCGGAAATCAGCGCAGCATTAATACAACATTTCATATTATCGCTTATACAATTAATCACTTCTTAGGAAGAATAACTTGCTAAACAGCGCCACTGCAAAATATTCCGACTGCAATACAGCGCTTTCACACAGTCTGCAAAATATTGCTTGGTTAACTAAGCGGCTACAAAACTTTCAGATTTCAATATAGGGCTTCAATTATTGAGCGCTGCAGCCTAAGAATCTTCTGGAAAATAATGCAACTATAACATAGCGATTTGCAAAACAGAGTCCTACAGAACAGCGTTCTACGAACCAACGCGTCGCTAATGCGGACTATTTCACATTAGTGTTTCTATTTGCAAAACATCAATTCGCTAAACAGGGCCACTGCAAAATAGGGCTACTACAAAACTCCAAAACAACCAGGTTGTTTTCTACAGTTCTATAAGTGAACGTTTCGGCAGAAGTGTCCTGAAAAATTGCACTCCGGAAAACATTATCGCTTATACCACTTCTTAAAAAAATAACTTGCTAAACAGCCCCACTGAAAGAATAGCGCGGCTGCAAAACATCCCGACTGCAATACAGCGCTGCTGCAATTCAGCGCCTCTTCAAGCATGCGCTGCTGTAAAACTGCGTTGTATAATCTACATCGTATTTTTCTTTCGGGATTGTTTCCATAATTTAGGTTCTTCTTTAACACGGCCCAGGTCATGATTTTAAATAAGTCTCTTCGCTTTATCATGCTTCCAGCATGGTAATGTGTTGATTCTAATTTGATTTATTGGTTTAAAACGATTTTGAACAGTGCTAAACAGTCACTGAAAAAATAGCGCGGCTGCAAAACATCCCGACTGCAACACAGCGCTGCTGCAATTCAGCGCCTCTTCAAGCAAGCGCTGCTGCAAAACCGTGTTGTATAATCCATATCATTTCTTTCTTTCGGGATGGTTTCCATAATTTAGGTTCTTCTTTAACACGACTCAAGTTATTATTTTAAATACGTGATAAACATTCTCCTTGCTTTGTCATGCTTCCACTATGGTACTTTGTTGATTCTAATTTGATTTATTGGTTTAAAAGGATTCTGAATAGAAGTTCTTAGTTTTGACAGAGCACTTCTTTGGCTAAGAGCTATTTTACAGAAGGTTGCTTTGTAGACAGCCTCAATATTAGAAACACTAAATTAAATAGTTTATCCCAAAAGTGCTAATTTTAGTAAACGTAAAAGTTTTGCAAAAGTGAAAATTCTAGAAACATTGTAGTCTAGAGCGCTGTTGTGCAGGGACGCGTTTTATAGGAACGCTTTACTTCAGGAGGTTTATTCAAAAACGCTCATATAAGAAGCACACAATTTTTTATAACTTCGCATTTACAAAATACCTATCTGAAGACTTTTGTCATTTTTGTTTGCAAGATTCGAAGCTCAAGCTCTCAAAGAGATGATTGATATACGCAATCTAATTATTGATCCTAAATTATTAAGAAATCGCACCCTTTTAATTTGTTATCTTTGTGCACCCACAGACAGACTTTAAAAAACGCATTTTAAATAGGTTTAAAATGTTAAAAAAGTTTTACCATTTTTATTAAAGTAAATAATTACCATGCAAATTCCACATACACATTAAGTGTGACAAAACCTATTTCCCACGTTTACAAAGCTCGATCAATATTATGTGCAATAGTTAACCATTTAAATTTTTGATTAATTCTGTAAAAGCAAGGCAATGTATTAGAAAGTCTCATAAATCAATAATACTTGAGCGTTCTACCAAATAACAAAATACAATATCTTGATCAAATATGTTAAAGCAGCTTGTAATTTTTAACATATAGTGATTCATTAGCGTAATCAACTTCACTTAATTGTCGCTTTTAAAAGGATTTGTTTGAAAATCACTACAACACATGAAAACCTATACTTAGCTTATGTTGCATGTCGAAGCCAGTTTGTAATCTAGTTATTCGCACGAAAGTGAAATGATTCTTTTTGTACATAAGGTGCTGAGTAAATTATTACATAATATTAAAAATGACGTTTGAAGTTTTCATCATACATTTTAGCTTAAATTTAACAAGAGATTTTAAGAAATTATCGCCATACACGTGGTTTTCAAACGAATCAAGGAAACGTACAACTTAGCCCTGTTCATATGATATTCCGGTTGATAATATGCAAACCACTAACCATCAATTTTCTGTCTATCTAAAATGTTTTATAATTTTGATCAATGAAGTTTAAGAAAAATCTATAAATAACAAATCCCATAGCTGATCGGACGGCCTTCACGTTGACAATTTGCTGCATTAGGTTATGTTGTCATGCTACCACAAACATAAGAATTGAAGGTGCCCAAACAAATAACCATCCCAAACTCCCCACCTATGGCCACAGGCTCGCTTCTATAATGAACACCATATGCTCTTCAACAATGCGCTCAGACCACATCGGAAAATGGCTCCCGTTTGCGAGAAGACTCTGTCTCATACCATTCTAGTGACGACTGGGAACAGAACAAAAGATATTAATCTCATTCCATGGTCCTACATGGTACATAGATGGCTCGGGGAAGGGTGGTTTGGCTGCTGGTATCTATGGACACCGATCTAAAACCAAGTTAACCCACTCGTTGGGAACATCTACTACGATCTTTCAAACATAAGTCTATGCAGGTCTGTGCCGAAGAAAACATAACATCAATATTTACTCCGAAGGCAAGGGTACCGTGGAAAACCCCATGGTGGATATATGAGTGTTGGACGTCCTCAAAGACCTTGTCGACTAGAACGCTACACTGGGTACTATCTGGACATGCCGGTATTGTCGGGGATGAAGAGGCAGATGCCCTGGTCAGAAGGGGGGGGGGGCGAAAGACCCCTCATTGGACCTGCACTTGGAGTTACCGCCAACACTAAAGACGTGAGATTCAACAGGATCTCGTCAGGAATTATTCCCGCTTCTGGGAAACTCAAACTTGTAGGCAAATGAAGCAACTTATTAGAAGCCTATCGCCTAAAGTATCGAAAGAACTGCTAAATTTGAGCAGAAACTATATCAGGATGGTAACAAGCCTTCCGACAAGCGACTGTACTTTGAGCATGCATGTAACAACGACTGGCGTTGGAAACAACCGTATCTTCGTAGATGAGCCAAGGAGAAAAAAAACCTCGTTATCATGTGCTGTGACTGCCCAGCTGGGAAGGCACTGAGGTATAGTCACCTGGAGCTCGGATTTCCGAAATGAAGACATACATACGAGCAGCCAATACACAGTATCTTGAGTTTCACCGCTGAAAATACGACGCGAAGGTACACTGGGCACTGTTGCCCAAGTATTGAGTCACCAAGAACCACTTAGCTTAACAACAACAATAACCTTCAACCTATTTCAAAAATTGAAGCTATATATAAATATTTATGATAATATTATAATTAAACAATCGTCTAAAACAACGTGTTTTTATAAAATCTGTGAACAACAAAACGTATGACTTAGCGCTGTTCATACGACTTTTCCGATGCCACTTTATTGTAGTAAAGTTATGATGCCACATAAATAAATATTGATCCAAAAAAAATTCCAAAGCAAACGTTGTGTGATTAAATGTAGTTTAATTCCCTCATTACGGGGAGTTCTAAAAATCTATCACAAATGGCAAATAACGATTGGGTAAACAAAGCTAAGAAGCACGTCTTCTGATACACATTTCACCCTGAATGATTCTTTTTATAGTTTACTTCAGGCCGCGTAAAATCTACACAGAAATAGATATAGCTGTTGTAAAGAAAAACTACTAAATAATTTAATATTTTTTATATACATGACCGAACACATTTATTTAAAGCTCTTGAACAATATACAGATTTAAGCAAGCGAAACGAATTATATTCAACAACTACGGGAATATTTTTAGCAAAATTTATGAACGGTAGAATGACCTTAACTTGGTGGGTATCAGCGAAGATTTTTCACATCCTTGTTATTTTTTCGTGTCACGTAATTTTCCACTTTGGCACAACCCCAATAAATTACACACATTTTAAAGTGTAAGCTGTTTGTAGGAATTGAGGTGTTATCATATCGTTTTGCCAATTGGTTGTAAAGAGCATAAATTATGCACAACACTCGTAACCGTTGAATGTGTATACTTAACGCTAACGGTAATAAATATGCAAACACAAATGTGCTTATAACTAAGGAACTCCAACGATTCCAATTTTTCAGACTTGATTAGCATCAAGGTCAAAGAAATGTATAATGTGCTGATTTATCAAGATTTATGATACAGCGAACCTGTTCAGGTAAAAATTAAATGTTTTCGAAAATAATTGACTTTTATGCTAATTTAATGTTTCATATCAAATGTTAAGTAGAAAACCTAAACATATTGGGAATAAATAAATAAAATATTGAAAAGTGTGATTAGAACATGGACGGCTTAATAAATTGATCCTGTAGAATATGAATTCGAATTTACTTTTGAGGTATGGCTTTATTTAAATAAAGCTACAGTACCATAACCTCAATGTTTAACCTTTCATATATGACACCTAGTTTTTTGTTCCATTTACACCTGCGGCGTCTTTTACTGGCTATTGGCAAGTTAACTTGTTAAAATAATCACCAAGTACTTTATTGACGCAGCATTGTGATTAATAGCTAACTCTGCGATATTGCTCTTTTTCGTAACAAGAGTAAAAACAAATTTCCACATTTTCTCAGAAAAACGCGAAATAGTCATCTAGCTGTCACGTATCTAGTGTTTCATAACCTCAATGTTCCTGGATGTCTAAAACTCAGCTTATTGTCTTATTTGTATTTAACTAGTTTGCCTGGATATGGATTGGTTAATATTCGAGTAGATAAACAAAATGACGTATTGATGTAACAGAAAATTATTATTTCTAATTTTACTTTTTCTTGCAAAAAATGAAATGAAATTCCAGTTTCTAAAAACGAAAACTATCGGTTTAGTTTTCTGCTTCTAGCGTTTCCTAACCTCAATATTATGCGTTTAAATGTGAAACTTGGTTTCTTCTTCCATTTTCCTGGATATTAGTAAATTATCTTGTCCAGGTAATGGAAAATGGTAAATAAAAACTTGAAATTGAATTTCCAGGTTTTCTGAAGGAAATGATAAACTATTCACATTTCTAGCTACTGCTACTCCTACCTTCAATGTTGATAATTGATAACCGCAACTGGATTATCTGTTTTATTTTTATCTGAGCATGCATTTCTGATTCATGATGGGTTAACCTGTTCGATTAAGAAAACAAGATTAAATCTCCTGAATGGATTGATGTTATCAAGATTTGTTATTCCTATGGAAATTTAAATTTTTCATATCAAACCTAATATGGAATTTTGTGAAAATTAAATCACATTCAGTTTTTTAGTAGCTCCTAACCTCAATGTTTATCCGTCGATTAAAAGTAAAACTCCTGGGCAGATTGTTGGAAAAAAATATATTGCTACGGTATTTTTCCTTTCTCATACCAAACTTAAAACCCAATTTCCTAACATTCTGATAATAAAAGTTATGTATTCATCTAGGTTTTCTAATTTTAGCGTTTCCTGACCTCAATGTTTGTTCGTTGATAACCAAAACTGGATTTTCCGTTTCTGACACTCACTTTTTTGCTTCATTTATACCTGAACAACTTTTTCGGTTACCTGCCTACATAAACTACCACATTTTAAACGTCTAAAAGTTTTTTGTCATTTATCCATGAGGCTTTTTGGTTAATCTATTCACATAAAAACCAAAATTAAATCTCATAAAGGCAGAAATTCAATAAAAAGTTATTATTTCTCCTATAGGTATATTAATTTTTCACACCAAAATTAAAATCGAATTTCCCACCCAGGGAATTAGAAAAATTTCTGACCCTGGAGAGATTCGAACCGGGAAGCGTTTGGACTATTACATCCAAAGCTTGGCTCTCTTACCACTGAGCCATCCCCGCATTTTAGTATATTAAAAATCCAACCATCCCCGCCCCTCAAACAACCAATATACGAAAATTAAAATCGAATTTCTCACTTCCCGAGGAGAAAAGTAAAATACTGATTCAGTTTTGTATTGCTAGCGTTTCCTAACCTCAATGTTTATTCGTCGATGTCTGAAACTTGATCTTTTACATCTTTTATATCTGAGGGGGATATTTCGGTAAAACTGTTCAGGCAAATAACCAATATACGAAAATTAAAATCGAATTTCCCACTTGCAGCGGAGAAAAGTGAAATACTGACTGAGTTCTTCTATTTCTAGCGTTTCCTAACCTCAATATTTAATCGTTGATGTCTGAAACTCGCTCTTTTACATCTTTTATATCTCAGGGGGATATTTCGGTTAAACTGTTCAGGCAAACAACCAATATACGAAAATGAAAATCGAATTTCCCACTTTCCGAGGAGAAAACTGAAATACTGACTCAGTTCTTCTATTTCTAGCGTTTCCTAACCTCAATATTTATTCATCGATGTCTGAAACTTTCTTTTTTACATCTTGTTTATCTGAGGGGAATATTTCAGTTAAACTGTTCAGGCAAACAACCAATATATGAAAATTAAAATCGAATTTCCCACTTTCCGAAGTGAAATACTGATTCCGTTCTGTTTCTAGCGTTACCTAACCTCAATATTTATTCGTCGATGTCTGAAACTCGCTCTTTTACATCTTTTATATCTAATGGGGATATTTCGGTTAAACTGTTCATGCAAACAACCAATATACGAAAATGAAAATCGAATTTTCCACTTTCCGAGAAGAAAAGTGAAATACTGACTCAGTTCTTCTATTTCTAGCGTTTCCTAACCTCAATATTTATTCATCGATGTCTGAAACTTTCACTTTTACATCTTGTATATCTGAGGGGGATATTTCAGTTAAACTGTTCAGGCAAACAACCAATATACGAAAATTAAAATCGAATTTCCCACTTTCCGAAGTGAAATACTGATTCCGTTCTGTTTCTAACCTAACCTAACCTCAATATTTATTCGTCGATGTCTGAATCTTGCTCTTTTACATATTTTATATCCGAGGAGTATATTTCGGTTAAGCTGTTCACGTAAACAACCAATACACGAAGTTTAAAATCGAATTTCCCACTTTCTGATGGTAAAAGCGAAATATTAGTTCACTTTTTTCCCTTTCTCCCATATCTTAACCTCAGTGCGTATTCTTTGATTTTAAAACCCGGTCTTTTGTTTTTTTTTATAACTGAGGGAGCTTTTTCAATTAAACCGTTGGTGTAAAGGACCAAAATTACAACTATTAAGCTTGTTGCACAATTACTGCTCTAGTAATTTCATTCATTCGCACCAAAATTTGATTTATTCCCATTTATAGTATTTCCTAACCTCAATGATCATCAGTTAATATCCGAGAATGTTTTTGCTACAAACATCATATTTTTACAGCGAAAAAGTTATTCCTACTGTAATCTTACTTCTGATAGCAAAACAGAAATAGCATTTCCAACTGAAATAACAATCTAGTTTTTACTTTTCTGGCTACTCTTAACCTCAATGTTTATTTTATTATACATATCTGAAACACGATTTTTGCTCTTACCACATGCTTATTTGTCTAGTGCTTGGTTAACCTGTTCAGATAATTAACGAAAATTAATGATTCTGAAATGTATTCGTACGGAAAACAGTAAAAATGGACAAGCAAGCACTATTTGTTCATAATCTGGATGATATCTAATTTAAATTTACAATGAAAATCTAAGAGATATTAAGTTCATGTTTACTGCAACAAAAATATATTTCGTTTCGGTATAATTGTCTTCTTTTTATTGTTGTAAACAAAAATAAAGCGAGATAGTATCATTTAAAACGCTTAAATAAAATAGGAATTAAAACAAAAAGAGATTTATTATCAGTAAAAGCAAGTGAAGACGCATTTGCTGCAATTTCTACGACCTACATAGAGGCTTTACCTTCGAGAAAGCAACAGGTCTACTTTTCGGAGCTCGTACGTTCCGTACCCGCGGGCGTTTTCAAAAAAACATCCAGTTTCAAATTGCCTAGTTAAGCATCGGATTTTTATAATAACATCGTGATGTGGAAACTGCGTCTGTTGTTAGTCACCTCAATGCCAGTAAACGTAATTTGTTGTTGTGATAGCTTACCTACTTAACGACATTTAAGAGGCAGGAAAACAAGAGGTATTCCTTTAAAAGCGACCTTGGCGTGCCGCTGACGTTAGATAGTTTTAAATAATTATGACAAAATGGCGATGCAAATGGGCGTCGTTGGTTGCACTGCGATCATGCAACATGCTATTTTCTAATTGAGACCAATTGAAATTAGCAATTTTATTTACTTTCGAATGCAATGAAAAATGGGTGCACTTTCTACCAACTGTTAAGGTGGCTCTGTGACTTTGAATGTCTTTTTGGCAGCGAAGCCATTTTGAGAAATTTGAAATACCTAGAAGGCATTGTTTTGTAAAAAGTGGGTTAAAAGTGAGTTGGTTTGTTAGATTTAAGGATATATCTAAAAATGTAGAATTTATTTTAAAATACATATGTATAGTTTGATTGATTGAATATTTTATTGATAATTAAAAAGGCCTTGATTGTGCTTTTAAACTGGAAACACGTCACCAATGTTGCCATACGTATTTCCGTCGACTGTTCACAAATAAGGCAGATTTACAAAATAACAACTAATAGCTGTCTATGACATATTTAAAAAGCAGCTAATGTTTCTTTCATAAATATTCTTATTTAAAAAATGGGAGGTTATGTATGCTTTGACTACTATTTCTTCAAATACAGTTGCAGTACTAGTATTTTTCCGAATATTTTTTTGAAAACAAAGAAAACATTAGAACCTAATACTTTTAACCTTACTATTGATTTTTACAAATATTATAAAATGCTAAACGAGCCCAATTAAAGTAAAAGTTGTAATTATCTCTGTATTATGGACTAGTAATTTTAAAATGTTTTTTTATAATTATTTCATCGGTCCTATTTATTTTAGAAATTAAGTAATAGATGTGCTTTGTTCTTCAAAATATTTCAGTGGTTCGTTAATATTGGATTTTGACATTTCTGGACAGTGTAGGTGCATTCAAATTTTGAAAATCGGCACAATTAAATACACATTTCAAAATGCATTTACGTAGATTGAAAGAAAAAACCTTTATATTCAAATTTAAAGAAAAATAATACACCCAATATTATCTACTACAAAATATTTAAAATACCTGCCACATGAAATTAAATTTGACCTTTGTGCATGCAGGCAATTTCTAAAATTAGGAAAACCTAGAAGAGGGTATGATAGTAAGCAACATATAAATTTTTAAATAAACATTGGGCTAAAATAAATTTCATGCATAAATATTGCAACTGAATCCCCAAGGTTATTACATTTACGAACTATTTTAAAAACTCATTGTTTTCAAAATCACAATAGCTTTTGGGTTAGGTATTTATATTCAAATATGCTAAAAATAATCGGTGCGTTAGCTACAACTACATTTTAAGAGGCTTTATCAAATGGATTTTTAACCTCTTTGGAATCTGAACCAGTGAGAAATCAATATCAACTATAGGTCTACCTATTTTAGATCTTCTTTTACTAAGACCAGCAAATGCTCCATTTACTTTGGAATTTGGTAAAAAGTGGACGTTGCTTCTAGTACTACTTTTTAAATTTATTCCTTCGAATCCAAATCTAAACTACTCAAAAATGAATAGAGATATTGCTGCGAAAGACACTTAAAAGCAACACCAACTGCATTTATAATAAAAAAACTATCAAAACAACAAAATGTAACGTCTTTTTGGCAATGAACATGAAAATTACAACCAAGGTATGTTTAAAGAAAAAATTTAACAATATTAAAATGAAAATCGTTATTGTCTCCTTTCACTTAACTTAAATTTATTAAATTCTCATACCTAGTGGTACCTCCTTTGGCAGTAATAACTGCTCTGCACCTTGCTTGTCATACTCTCAATGCAATTATCAATATATTCATGTTGAATTTTATGCCACAGTACATCCATCAGCTGTTGCATAGTAGTAGGCCTTGGATTATGATGATCTAGCTGTCTCTGCAAAAGGTCCCGCGCATGTTCGATGAGGTTGAGGTCTGGAGGTAGCGGAGGAAGAGCAAGATAGTTGATTTTCTCATCTCGAAGCTTCTCTAAATCTACCCGAGCACGATGCAACCGTGCGTTGTCGTCAAGAAAAACAAAATATTCCCGTCCAACAGCGTTGCGACGGTTCAGAACATGTTCCATAATGATCTTTTGGTCATAACGTTTGTCCGTGAGAGTACCATTAAAGATATGGAGGTCAGTACGTTACTCTAAAGAAATTCCAGTCCATACCATAAGATCACCACCACCAAAGGCAACGACTGGTTGGGTACACTGAGGTAAGGTACGATGTCCGTCACTACGATATACTCTTTGACGCCAGCTATCATTGCTGAGACAATATCTGGACTCGTCCTAAAACAGTACATCATCCCATGGTGACTCTTCTTCAAGCCTACGTTCTGACCATTCCACCCGGTATCTTCGTTGAGCCACAGTTATGAGGTAAGTCGTACCTCAACAATCGATTTCTCACAGTTTGATCGGGGACTCGATTTCCTGTGGCATTCTGGAGCACTTGATGTAAATGTCTAGCAGTTGAACGGGGTGCATTCTTGCATTAATTACCAGAAGTCCATCCTGGCGTGGTTGCTAACATGTCACAATGTCTACCTGGCGATCTTCTCTTAGGCGATACGGCTAAATTTCGATGTTCTATTGTTAAATGGTTTCTTTGAATTGTTGTTTATTATTAAGAACATACACTGCTCAAAACCGTACAGGAATATTGCTATAATTTGTTGTAGGATATGAAAAAAGCCCAATATATGAATATGTGCACTTATAATATGATGCTTGAGGTTGAATTCGGTATCGCAAAGTCACCTATGGACTACCTTTTGTTTTTATCCTTTTGTTTTCAAATGTCAAAATAACACCCATATTTTGCAAGTGAATAAAAAGTGGTTATAGCTGCTAGTTTTTATTAAAAATTTTATTGAAAGTGTTTGTAAAAAGTGTAAATGCATTAACTAAACGATGGAAAGACAACATCTATCAAGAGAAGCGATGCTACGTGCCATAGGAATGCTGCATGCTGGAAGACGCCAAACACAAGTTGCGGCAGAATTCGGAGTATCGCAAAGTGTGATAAGCCGTCTGTGGCGACGTTACCAGCAAACAGGAGACGTACGTAATCGACATAGAGGTAATACACGTATTACAACCCCAGTGCAAGACCGATTTTTGCAAATTAGTGCTCGCCGTAATAAAACGTATACCGCACGGCAACTACAGCATGAGCTACAGCGAACTCATGGTGTTTTGATTAGTGACCAAACCGTTCGCAATAGACTACATGAAGTACAATTGAGATCTCGGAGACCATTAAGAGTTCCCGTTATCAGCAGACAAAATCGCAGAGAGCGATTTCAATGGGGGAGAGAATTTCAAAATTGGCAGAATGAACAATGGTCATCTGTGCTCTTCTCAGACGAGTCTAGATTTAGTCTATATCCTGATTCGAGAAGAGTACGCGTGTGGGGGGAGCCAGGATTATTAAACCGACTTAACGCATTTCCAGAAGTTCATGCTTTTGGAGGTGGCACAATAATGGTGTGGGCTGGAATAAGTATTGGTGGCAAAACCGACCTCATTCCAATCTGGGGCAACATGACAGGTCAACTCTACCTGAATGAAGTAATTTTACCTGTGGTAGTACCATATGCGGCAGCTATAGGTGAAAACTTTCTAC
>JABXWE010102914.1:0-11892 GCA_014611495.1 Limonius californicus | reverse complement strand
CTGTTCAAGGGTTTAAAGTTTTAAACTTAAAGTTTAAAATACATCAAGTTGACATAAATTTACTGTGATTTTCTAATCAAACTTTACATCAATGACATGTGGAACTGTTAAACAGGTAGTGCCAAAACTATCAAAAGAAACGACCACAGCGCTTTGAAAGCCACCCTTGAGGCTCTCCAGCCAGATATTTGTCAAGCTGTGCAAAGTATAGTTTAGAGTTTGGTTATGGCACTGGTTTTTTCATTGCCCTCCAGCAATTTAAGTAGCGCTTAACACTTCAGGGTGCCTGTTGGTGCAACCCAGCGTAATGCCCTGTTTGAAGAACGCGTTGCCTGTGTCCTTAAAAACAGATTGAAGCAGGTATATATTGCTGCCGCATTTCAGTGACCAGTAATAATCCTAACTATCTTTTCTTAGATGTGGAGTTACCTATTCCCAGATTGTATGTTTCTTATAAAAAGAAATTTTAAAACTTCGTGTTCAGAATGTTCATAACTCCGAAATAAAAGTTTTGGATAACTATTTAGATTTGACTGCATTTTTCCTTAGTTTTTGCTCTTTAATTTATTAATGTATACCGTGACCTTTTTTCATACACCCTGTATCAATAGACGTTAGGAATTTAGGATCCACAATAGTCGCAATGTTATATACAAGGTGCTTCCAAAAAGGTGTCATTAAATTCTAGAAAGCTGTCATGTTACAATTTTTGACATAACATGTTAACCTCATTCAAAGGCCAGTACTTAAAGCTGACTGCAGACAATTCATTTCTTTTCACGGGTTACTGCAATTCACTTTTTAAAAAATCACATTGTATAAATTAACAAACCTATTATGTGAAATCATACTATTTCACATGAAATGCGAAAAAATAGTATACGCAATCTCGTTAGAAAAGTGTTTTAACTAAACTCGTATGGCTTTTTAAGTTACTCGTTCGCTTCGCTCGCTCGTACTCAAACAAGCCACCCTCGTTGAGTAAAACCTCGCTTTTCTAAACTTGTTGCGTAATATACTATTAATTGATGAATTGACAAGATATATTCACTGCAATAAAATACGAAAACAATATTTTAGGTAACACTTTGCCTAACTAAAGGAACGCAGACTGCAATGGAAAATATTATATACTTTTTCCTCGGGATCTTTTCCTTTCAGAAGTCGCTTTCCGCAGATTTTTCGCATTTTATCTAGTAAATGTCACTGTTGTGGTTGTATTTATAATTCAAGAAGGTTTGAGTCCAAAAATTTGGTGATTGTGATTCTGTTCGTTTCTGATTTTGATCCTTACTTTCAAAAAGAGTTTCATTTTACCTGCTCGCTCAAGAAAGTGTACTGTATTTATTAAAAGTACCTCTCAAGTTAACCTTGAACTTCTAAACCACAATTCTGGAAAAAAAAATATAAAAATAGAATTATAGCATAGCCATCCAAAGGTAAGTCTAAGTACATCTGGTTTTGCATTTACAACTGCACGAAAGAAAGTCTTTTGTTTTGCGTTTATCCGACCTCGTGTGCTGTAGTACATAGGTAGGTACTAGGTACCTCTACCTATAAATGACCATAAAAATTAGATAAACGAAACTGAAATAAACCGTCAATGAATTGGTGTACAAAACCGCAAGGAAAAATGTCAGTCTACCATTTTTTTTAAACAATATGTGAAGAAAAAGCTATAACGTAGATAGTTTTTATTAATTAATATTGTGAATAGAATAAAAATTTGCAAGATTTAAAACTGAAATGATAGAAAACGTTGCAAAGATCTAACACTCAGAAAACCGGTGTTTGGACAAACTTGTGATATTAGAATAAATTAGATGTGGGAAATATTGCAGAAATGTAACGTAGGTAAATCAAAATGTGGAAACAATACACATAACAAAAACACAGTCATAAAATCTACCAGAATAAAAACAGAAAATTTTAATAATAAACTGCGTGATTGATACGTAGTGGCAGTTAAAAAATGTACGAACGATTATTTACTTGCTCACATTTTGTCGAGCTTTCATTTTTTTAAATATAAAGTTATAACTTCAAAGATTAAAATCTATGATTTTTTAGATTTTACAATGAAACCTATTTTACATGTTCTAGGAATGGTCTTCAACAGCTATCTTGTTACTTCTTAGAAATAGAATATATTAGAAAATTGTGGCTCTAATTATGTCATAAATAGCAGTGGCATTTCCTATCGCCATTTGAAGTGAAAATTAAAAAAAGTAATTGTAATTGGCTAAAAAAATTTGTGTCCGAATTTTTAAAAATGTTCAAAAAAGTAAAACAATTTTGAGATGATTATTCTTCTCGTCTCGAGAAATTTTTTAGCTACAAAAAAGGGAAAACAAGAACGGGTACAAAAAAAAAATGTTAATTTATTAAAATACTTAAGCATTTGGTGGGGCTTCTTCACTCACGACAGTTTAATTAAATTATACAGCACTAACCTGCAATGAGAAATATATTGTTTACCTGGAAATTTTAATAGAAAAAGGTGCCTGATCATGCGATGTCTGCCCAAAGTACATAGCAAGACAGTTATAATAGTTTAAAATTTAAATAAATGTTTATTGCCTGTAAGACGAACACCAAATATTCTAGTATTTGTTAGAGCTTCTATTTTTAAATGGATATAACAGAATTGGCAACTTTTTACGGAACGTTTGCCTACATTGAGTTGAGGAAGTTTATTGTTGCCATTTTATTAGTACAATAACTATACAGAATAATAAAATTTTAACAGCTTCCGAGATTAAAATAAAAGACATCTGGCATAAATCGCCCTGTCCGAATCCGTAATCCGTATACCTTAGAAATACAATTGGGTGTATTGTAATTTTACGAATTTAATATTTCCTACTAGAAACTTAGAAATAATTATCTTTTCTAGACTGTAGTAATTGGTTGATGCCTGTGTTGAATAAAATATGATTTAAATTTAAAGTTTCATTTTATGATTCTTTTTAGAGTTAATAAAAATTAAGCATATTCTTGCGAAATTATTAAATCCTTGAAAAGGAGAAAACGCTCTAAAATCTCGAAATTTCTCGAACTCGACTCCGTTTCGAGGATGTAATTCTCGTCTCGAAAATTCTCTAATGAAGGTATTACTAATTACTATTAAGCCAGAATCCTCTTCACAGAAACCACCTCAAAATGCACTGTTTGCAGAGTAGAAAGAAAGAGAAACCAATTCGTCACAATTCACAAATAACCGAATCGAATATTGGTTCGATTTCGATATACTGAAACTGAACTATAAAATCGCTTCATAACAAACTGGCTTTAAAAAACGGTGTGAGAAATCAACGAATCAACCTAAAAGAGCAGCTTAAAAAACTTATTTCAACATTTTCAACCCGCTTACAAAATCGGCTTGAGAAAACGAGCTAAAAGTTCTACCACACCAGCATAATAAAACGGTTTAAAAAGTAGCTAAGTAAACCGGTTCAAAAAATCGGCCTAAAATACCGGCGTAAACAACCAGTTTTAAAAACCGGCATAATAAACCGGCCCAAAAAACCGGCCTAAAAACCGGTTTAAAAAACCGTTATTAAACCGGCCTAAATAACCGACTTAACAAACCGGTCTAAAAAAGCGGATTAAAAAACCGACCTAGTAAACCGGCCCACAAAACCGGCTCAATAAACCGTCCTAAAAATCCGGCTCAAGAACCGGCCTAAAAAACCGCTTTAATAGACCGGTTTAAAAAACCGGCACCGAATCGGACTCAAAAAAACCGGGTAGTCGGTTAACCGGTTATCCGGATATTGGTTTCTTACAAAAAACCGGTTTTCGGTTAACCGGTTTTCGGTTAACCGAATAATCCGGTTTATGCTGCCAGCACTAGTTTTTATCAACATACGAGTTTGGCAGTGCTAACAACCAAGCAAGAAATTATCTGCGTTTTGGTGTGCCCTTTATTATTTACCACAAAGAAACCGAATTCTAAGACATCATAAAAATGTAGGAGTATCCTTTTAAAATTGACATCGAACGAGCTAAACAAGTCAAAATTCATCACAATATATATATTATATACAGGGTGAGTTTTTTCCGATGTTTAGTATGGGGATCTCGAAAACTAGCGGAGCTATAGAGACGATTAAATGGGAACAGAATTGCAGTTTTACGAGCTCAATTTAATGAGCTTTTTGTTTTTTGGAAAAGATGCATGGCTAACTAGATATCTCGCAAAAATAATTTTTTTGTTATTTCGTTTGGTGCCTATGGCTCTCCTCATAAATAAAACACAGTCGATCCCACAAAATCATATAATTTTAAAGGTGTAGATTCAGTAGTAGTTAACGTTTTCGTGACCACTATGGGCGCATCTTCAGACCCGTAAAAAACTTTTTTAAAATATGTAAAACTCGTGGGGAAAAAATTTTTTCAAAATAACATCTTAAGATAAATCTTGTAATATGTGAAAAATAAAATTAGGTATTATCAACGTCGAAAATAAATCATCTTCACAAAATAATTAATTAAACTGAAGAAAGTGAGGCACTCTCGAAAAACACATAACTCAACAAATTACGGCCACGCCGAAAAATAAAACTGCCGTAGAACGGACTACATCCTGAATGGAATGGATTTAAATTTAAATTTCAGGAACTCCAGCATCTGGAGTAGAAAAATTAGGCAGAAATAAAATTTAACGTCACATAACCGGCAACAACATCGCCATTAGAAAAATTAGGCAGAAATAAAATTTAACGTCACATAACCGGCAACAACATCGCCATTATCAATGGCGATGTTGTTGCCGGTTATGTGACGTTAAATTTTATTTCTGCCTAATTTTTCTACTCCAGAAGAAAAATTTTTTTCCCCACGAGTTTTACATATTTTAAAAAAGTTTTTTACGGGTCTGAAGATGTGCCCATAGTGGTCACGAAAACGTTAACTACTACTGAATCTACACCTTTAAAATTATATGATTTTGTGGGATCGACTGTGTTTTATTTATGAGAATTTTACCATAACCCATTTGGAGACCAATGGATTTCAACGAATCTCGCCTAGGGCTCTGTTATTATTGACTTTACAAAAAATGTGTAAAGGAAAAAGTTGTAGGTAATTATGTGCTTAATGATATAGTTTAACCGAATTTATTACTGAAGCTTTAATTTTTGAGTTGTGACACAAACTTATGTTTTTTCTAATGGAAACCATAGTCGGCCATGACTTCATAAAAAGACCCTTTTTCAACGATTCTAATGATATACCACTTGACATAATTATTTTTATAAATAAATAAATTATGGCCATATTTTTCTTTTCATTTTCGAACTGTTCAAGTAGTACGCTATGGAAACAATTGATAGATGCACATCGTGTTTAATAATAAAATTCAAGTTAGTTATTAAAATATTTCTTTTAATTTTGAAATTATAAACATAATTATTTTGGTGTGAAATGTTTATTTCCGTTGGAGTTACAATTTTAAATAAAAATAATTTCTGAGAAACTAGTAAACAGAGAATGACAAACGATACATTAAGAATCAATAAAGGAAATTAGGATATAAATAAAGTAGTACCAAAACAACGTAATTAAAGTAAGTAAAGTATTTAAGACTAAAGATGTTCAAAGGGTCCACCATTATGATTAATGCACAAGTTACACCTTCTTAAAATCGAATTTGTTGCTTTTCTAACGGAACTTCTAGTACAGCTTCTCTAAGATCATCTACTGTGTCGTACGACTTTTGATACACCCTATCTTTTACCATTCCCCATAAATAAAAATATAAAACAGACAGACCGGGGATCGAGGTGGCCATGCAACTGGCGCGTTTCTTCCTATCCACGAGTTAGGGAATGTTTCATTTAAATGATTTCGTACCGTTAGCTGATTATGTGGCGGTGCGCCATCGTGTTGAAACCATTCGAGCATACCACGTGTCTATATGGGTAATTCGTCTAACATATTATCAAAATCCTTCTGCAGAAAGTGAAGATAACGATCACCAGTTAATGTACCATAGAAAATGTAAACCAAGAATTGTTGAACCAATGACGCCGCACCAAACATTAAATCCAAACTTAACTTGAGGTCTCCTCTGTTCAACATGATGCGGATTTTCTTGTATCCATAAATGTTGATTATGTCTATTAAACATACCGCAGTTTGTAAATCGTGTTTCATCCGTCCAGAAAACTTTAACTCTAAACTGTGGGTCAGCTTCACACATGTTAGTAAACCAAGTACAATATTCCATACGCTTCTTGTAATCATTAGGGTGTAGGGTTTGTCCAATTGATAATTTATAGGGATGAAACCTATGCTTTTTCAGTACTCGTACAACAGTACGTTGTGACGTGCCGGCTTCCGCTTCAATTTCTCGGGTTGAAATCGATGGAGTTTGCATTACACGTGCCAATACGTTTACCTCTGCCTTTTCATTAATGCCTCTTGCAGTATTATTTGGTTTACAGAAAGTACCAAACTCTCCCAAATTATCATACAGTCTCTTAAAGGTAGGTAGAGAAGGCTGGCGACGATCAAACTACCGTTCGAAATACTGTTGTGCTTGTAGCTTGTACGGCATTTTTATGGCACAAAATGTAACACTCACTCATATCACGCTTTTCTTCATCATCATCATCATCATCATCTGACATGGAGCTGACTCGAAGGCCGATCCTGGATACGCCAGGCCCACCCCATGCCAGTAAGGTAGGGAGGAAGTTTCGGGATAGGGTGGGATCGGGTGGGGCATTGCACAACGTTAACATGTCTGCAATGCATACCGCAAGACACCGCTGATGCAACACCGGGTAGTTAGTAAACTACGCATCAATGGGTGTTGAGTACGTAGCCGAGACCGTTATGCTCGTAAGCAGTTGAACCTACTAACTTTGATAGCAAAGTTTCACAATGTTCCTTATTCCAAAACATCCAAACTTAATAGAAATCCTAGTAGTCTGTTTTACATGTAAAGTGTTGTGTAACAATAACAGTTTACGTTTTACACTAAAATGGAAATTTGCAATTTTAAATGCAATTTACTAAATTATGTAAGGATGAACAGATTATCGATGACTGCGATAATAAATAATCCTAATAATAATATAAAGAAATAATTAATATTATTGGCAATCTCCAGCATCTGCGTGAATCGTACAATTATAATATGTAAAATTGATAGTGAAATGACAATATTGTAATAAATACCAACGTTTTCAATATTCCTACCTTTCCTGTGAATGATCTATAATTAAAATCTTATCATTGTTTGTATCATTATTTTTATTGCCAATTATAAATTTGCAATTGAAATACAGTTTATGTAATTACGTAAGGATGAATAAACTGTCAATGACCACGACAAGAAGCAATCCCAATAATATACAGATGAAATAACTAATATCATTAGTTACAGTTTTGCAAAAATGTTTAGTTTTAAACGAAATGGAAGCTTTGTAGACCTGTTATACAGCAAAATTCAATACAAATCCTAGGAGCATTGTTAACGTGCAAGATGTTTATTCCTAAAATGCTTCGTGGGCAATATAATGAAAATTTTGCAAACTCTTATTGAATATATGTCAGCGCAAAGTTAATAACAAAAGAGTTCGGTCTGGTTCCTGGAATTATGAAGTCCAAGGAACGTATCACATTACATCATAAATTACGCCCTGAAATGGTCTGCGAGACGGCTTGCCCGAAATAGTGAAAGGTTTGGTGATATTTTAGTAAAAGAATATTATTCAGAATGTTAGCTCTTGCGGCATGCGGCCAAGGGGGTCGTCTCCTGGACTGGTTTTAATGCCAGTGCAGAGCGTTCTTTACCCTTGTATTTAATTAATTACAAATTGGATATTGCGTTTACACCGTGTTTCATTAACCGTTGACATATATGTCCGACGCCCAGCCCATCAAAACTTTGTGCAGATCCGAGTAACATTTTTTCATGCACAGTGTTTATGCCTAACATGTGTGGAACAGTAAACTTGTTATTCCTAAGCTGAATGAAGGTTCTGTTTGCCTTGTACCGCCACGTCAAATCAGTATTTATGTTGATTTGAATTTTACCAAGAATTTCAGTCCCAAATCGGCTTGCATGCCAGCCCCTTGTACCCTTGCGGCTCCTACCCAACCCCTCACTGCCCCCACCGATGTCTACCCGCCTATGCGATAATCTACTTTCCCTTGTTACAACATTCACCCGTTTGAAATTCTGTTCCAATTTTTTACCATTTTTGTAATTCTATTAGACTACCATACTACAAAAGGTGACTTAGCTTTGTTTGTTTGATCGTCTACACCCCGGATGCTTCCCTGAAAGCCTCAATCTTCTCACCCGCACTAGAGAACGCAAATCCTCCTTGGAACAGGCGTACGCCAGGTGAGCGCGATTGCCTACACATTACACTTGTTTCTCGCACCGAAACAAACCCAGCAGCCCGCCCGAAGGAACCCAAAGCATGCCCGTTAAAGACCGCTTATTTGCAGTATTTTCATGCGGAGACACGGCCAAAGACGACCACTCCGGTCGACCGCTTGAGTCGGAGTCCTCATATCACGCTTTTCTTGATTAGAAAAATTCAGATTGATAATTTACGAAACCTCATTCAACATTATTTAGAAACTAAATGATTTGCACCTGTCAATAATTGTCGTCGGCATCTATCAATTGTTTCCATAGCGTACTACTTGAACAGTTCGAAAGTGAAAAGAAAGAAATGGTCATAATTTATTTATTTATAAAAATAACTATGTCAAGTGGTATATCATTAGAATCTTTGAAAAAGGGCCTTTTTTATGAAGTCATGGCCGATTATGGTTTCTATTAGGAAAAACATAAGTTTGTGTCACAACTCAAAAATTAAAGTTTCAATATAAAATTCAGTTATTCTATATTATTAGGCACATAATTACCTACAACTTTTTTCTTTACACATTTTTTCTAAAGTCAATAATAACAGAGCCATAGGCACCAAACGAAATAACGAGAACATTATTTTTGCAAGATATCTAGTTAGCCGTGCATTTTTTCCAAAAAAGAAAAAGCTCATTAAATTGAGCTCGTAAAACTGCAATTCTTTCCCCATTTAATCGTCTCTCTATCTCCGCTAGTTTCCGAGATCCCCATACTAAACATCGGAAAAAACTCACCCTGTATATACCGTGCACTGACTTTCAATACGCTCCATGGGGAAAATACATTTGTTTGTGGAATTCTTCTATTTCCTGCACCCCAAGTTGAAAAACGCTTCGATAACAAGGTGTAAGCAGAAGGGACGTTAATTTTACAGAAAGTATAACATTTTTCATAGAAAAAATTTAAATAAATAAAGCAGAAGAAGCGATTCGAACTCCCGAAGTTCGCTTTACAAAGCATATCCGTAACAGGTACACAACCCCGCCAGCATTCGCACGTCAGATTTGGTGGTATTACTACACATCTTTGTAAATTATTTCATAGTTGTTTTCATTTATCATTTAATTTGTTATTTTAAAAATAGAAAGGAGATGTAATCTCTGTAAAATTAATGTCCCTTCTGCGTACACCTTGTTTTCGACGCGTTTTTCAACTTGGGGAGCAAAAAATTGAAGAATTCCTCAAACACATGTATTTTCCCTATTGAGCACTTCAAAGTCAACACAAGGTATATATACTAATAGCATTTTTAACCCAGTAAACCTAGTTGAACAAAAGTTGCGCGCAAAAACCCAAAAGGTGATATGCTTTTGGCAGGTACCGTATATTTCACCAACACATGAATAATATATGTAAATCTGAAAGTGTATATACTTAATGTATACTTAAAAGTTTTTTATAAATACCAGTTTATCTTGCCTAGAATTTAAGATTTTAATACATATTTTATATTTTTCTTGAGCTTCACATACCTTTACTTGTAAAAATTTCCAAAATACATAAAATATGTTAAAGAATTTGCAGCTATATTCAATATACCTACTTGGTTTTTATTTCTTGGGTTTATTTCTTAATCATTTCTAAAGAAAGACAGGCTAAGTACTTGCAACCGGGCTGTTATGCAAAAAGGCCATTAGGACATTCCAACTAAAAGTGTTCTTGAATAAAATGTTAATTTGTCTTTATTTTTAGCTTCTAAATGTGTATATTAAAATGTTTAAAGACAAATTATGTGGACATTTTGGTATGTAGTTTACATCGATATTTTTAAACACATTCCTGCATTACACTGAATAAAAATAAGACTTAAAATATTTGATTGTGAAAATCTGGATGTTATTTAGACAGGAAACGATAAACCTCTGAAAATAAGCGTATTAGATTTTTTTGTTTCATACGTCGACATGTCGACTGTTAATCACGCACAGAGTTACACCAAAAAAGGAACATAAATGGCAATTAAATTTATATAGGCCTCAAAAACTAGCGAGGTGTGTATTCTGAAGAGCATGCGGAGTTAGGTGCTAACTGACGGTAACTGACTTTCACGTGTAGTTCAAACTCAACAAGATAATCTCAAAAACAATGAAGTCAAGTTTAAGAAAGTGGTAACTTTTCCATACTTCATGGTTGCAAAATGATAAATATAAGAAAAACACGAATCATACATAAGTTTCAAAAATAAAAATGTCCCAATAAATGAAACATCACATTTAATAAAATAAATGTTCGTTCTATTCTATTAAAAATGGTAGAATTAAAAATTCAACCCAACAGTTTAATCCACGATACATTTTCCATAATGGTGGTAAATAAAAAACCAATAACATCTGTAGTAAAAAGGAAACAAAAACACTATTCTTCGAGTGCTTTTCCTCTTACGAGCGTAGCAATTTACTCTCCTATGCCGGTGTTACACCTTTTAAAGTACCACAAAAATAGAGGACCTACAGCTTAACGTGGACTCCGCACCAGGGAAACTGTAAACACTTCTACTCCAGAGAAGATTTACTAGGCTCGTTTACCAATGCGTTGTGAAGGCTGTTCCGATGTTCCAGTACTGGGAAATGAATCCCAGACATTGGCGTAGAAGTTTAAAGGGTTGACTTCTAGCCTATCTACGATTTTTCAGTAATAGGTAACAAACACAAAATATTTAACTCCAAATTTTAATAAGTAATACTTATAACTCAGAAGCATTTATTATCTTTATTGGCATTCAATTTATTTTCATACACAAAAGCCAATTCTATTCTTTAAAAAACTTTAACATTACATTAATTTTAGAAAATTATTGTTAATTGTAGGGGCATGCGAGTACACTTTTATGTAACTGATTCAGTTTTATAATAATTATCAAATAATTAATGTGAACACAAAATCGTAAATTATTAAAAGACTAAATAATTATATCTACATACAATGATGAATATTTATTTGAACTACTTATTTGTAGTACTATCTAAATACATAAATATTTTATTCGTCGCTAGAAAAACAGTCTAGTATTAAATTAACGCATGAATAATATTTAGGTTAATGTTTGAAACCTTTAGAAACGCATAAGTATTTCAAGTAATCGAATCATAAATAATGCATACGCCATGGAATTATACTATCGGTGACACTAATTGATTGACAATTATCGCCAGAACCGCATACAATTTAGTTCCAGGCAATTAAAAAGGTATTTGCACAAAAGAAAAGCTTTCCAAGATACATTAAATATTTCAGTGAAACAGTAAATGCCATTTAAATTTCTTTTAATAGAAAAACTCAATCTAAAAGTGGTACATTTCTCCCCTCAGTACTTGAAAAGTTGTGATTTTATAATTACTGGATAGGCAACTTTTAATAAATTTAATAACAAATGGGTTACCTACCGGCTACTAATTACACGTTTGCGAAGTATGTTTCTATTATCTCATTTTCCCACGTCCATCAACAGAAAAAAAAGCTAATAAAATGGTTGATAAATGATAAAACTTCAATAT
>JABXWE010102912.1:0-36846 GCA_014611495.1 Limonius californicus | reverse complement strand
GCAAGGCCATGGTATTGTGATGAAAAGTAGAAAATTTGTTTTTCGACATTTGTCAAAATCTTTGATTTGCTTCATGTAATGTCGGCCTACTAATTAAATTCTCCATAAATGCAAAGACATCGTCAACGTTGCCAAGTATAATATTCTTTACGTGTCTCGTGTGAGGAAACTAAGCACTATAGGAAGTTCGTGTTAGTGTTTTTGAGGACTGTATTTCTTACAGAAGAGTGCTACCTGAAGCTTTTAAGGTATTTAAAGGACACCCTGTATATATTTGCGGAATTAGCAGATTCCAGAAGAAAAAGGACTGTGCCAATTAGGGATATTTCTATTGATATTAAAATCCACATTTCGAACTAGTTTAGAAACCTTAGTGTACAACTTAATTTGTTTTGTCTTAATTATTATGTAATTGATTACCAAGAAACCCTAAAAAACTTCACACGAAGATGGGTAAACACTGAAAGTTGTCGTCATGCAAGGGCTGCTATTACTGCACCCTTGCCAAAGACAGCCAAAGATTGTGTGCAACTGTGCCGGAAGAACCTGCGACTAGTTGTAGATATCTTATCTGGACACTACACCCTAAATCAACACATGCACAAGATGGGACTGGCGGACAGACCGAACTGTCGAGGACACAACGGGGATAACGGGACGGCAAAACACGTCCTGTATCACTACCCAGCTCTCGCAGCAATCAGAGGATCCATGTTGGGAGACTTTTGGCCTGATATGGCCGAAATCAGCAACATCCCAGTTGCGGATGTCCTCAAGTACATCCAAAGGATTGCCCAAATTGGGGAGCTGTTGAGGAGGCAGCACAATGGGCCCACCTATGTGGTCTAAGTGCACGTGAGATAACCCACCCTCCCATATCTTGAAATGACAAGGACAATGATAGCAATATAATAAATAGTTAAAAAAATTAATGATTATATGATTTAATAATTTCTCCATTGAATTTACCACATCTATGTCAAATTCCTAGTTCAATAAATATTTTGGAACTTTGTGGCATATACATTTAATTTAATTTACACTTAAACCTTTTAAAAATAAATTGAAATATCGTTTGACATGTTCAGATACATCAAATAGCAACAGCTACTTCTCCAAGGTAAAAAAATGGAAAATTTTATTAATAGCGTTATTTTTTTGCTATTATTGTTTCATACAAAATAATTAATAATTTCAATTGCTAGTCCATTTTTTAAGATTTTCCACCTTAGAGAAGTTCTTACATTATGTTTACATATTATAAACACGTTACAGCTCTTTCACTCATATGTTTCACTTAAAAAGTGTTAAATAAAGAGTCGACTATACTGAAATTTTGCGATTGTGCGTTGTGGAATACTGCAAATGTCTCTTCATGTAGATGTTTTATGTAGACAAAACTCCTTTTCCATGGATAGATTAAAATTAAATAATAGATTTTCAATGCCCGCATACTGCAACTAGATAAACCTATTTTGGCAGCAGTAAGTTTATTTTTGCACCTTATCCGTTTCTTGTGACAAAAATAAAGCTCCGACGCTCGAAAGCGTTCCAATACCAATCTGATAGCATAACAGATACGATTTGTGAGGAAAGCGCTTTGTTATTCTTATTACGTACGCTTCCTTTCGTCTTAGGACATCCGTGTGAAATAAAACAACGCTAATTGGACTGTCTGTTATACAAGCCCGCAACTATTTCCGCTTGTACGACAAAAAATTAAGGGATCTGTCACTACACAGGGGACGTTTCTAAAAACGCTCAACTTTTCCAACAAATTCGCAAAAATAGGAACAAAAACGGCGGCGGCTCGAGAAGTTTTCATTGCCGCACTGGATTAACGGTGCAATAAAAAGTTGAACTAGTGTTTTAAATTTATATTAAATGTTTTGCATATTAGGACGCATCATAACATTTTTCACTTTTTACAGCGGTATAAATAAAAAATGTAACAAAGTAAACATAAAAAATACATAACTTAATTAATCAGTTGTCTTAGTTGCTAAAACAAGCCTAGAGGCAGACTCCGGGTGGAGTAGCTGTTTTAATAAAATTACTGATATTGATAAACGTATCTTTGTTTTTGGCCTTGGAGTTGCGATCGATCGAGCGGTGCTTCCTGCAAAATTAAATTGATGATTAAGAAAGTGCAACCTTTTCATCGCATTTACTTTAAGTAGCTCAAGTTTTATTTTATGTATTTATTTCTTAATAAATAGCCAGCATTTTCAGCTCTAACTTATGTAAGTATCTACGCTGTGTAATACATACGGTTTTCAGTGCCACATTACGTGTAGCTACTAAATTATTAAGGGAAGTATTACCTCAATATATTGCTGCTGTTGCTGCTGCTGCTTTAGAGGAGGTAGCGCGGGTTTAGGAATCTTTACTACGATGTCCGTAGGTTGTCGGTTCACCTATAGATCAGAATTATTAATAAGAAAATCTATTCGGAAAGTTAAGTAGCTTTAAAAGAAAGTTAAACTAAATGTAAAGTTGTCCTTATTATACAGGAAAATTAATTGACAAGTGCTTAAAATGACGTATAGATGACAATAATAGTAGCGCAAGGAACTTTTTCATTCACCATACAAGTGGCTGTAAAATATCAAGTCATTCTGTCGAGTAGGTATATGTATACAACTGCTTTTAACCTTCATAAGACTGAGTGATTCTTTTTTACCTTGATATTCACCTATTACTAGTTGTTAATAAATTGCTATTGTGTCTTTTAGTTATTTATTCATATATTTAGTCTTTAGTAATATAAGCAGCCGTATATAAAAATGTAAATTGTAAAAAAATTGTTATTTGGTCCCAAAATTGCAGGCTAGTCAGTTAATCTGCGCACTGCGTGCATATATACTTGGTTACTGCGTGTTCACTGCACAGGAACTTCATGCATGTCGAGCAATATTTTCTGGATTTCCTGTCCATCGTTCTTGGCCATATACAGCTGACAATTAAGGGGTTGTATCTCCCTTAGTATACACTTTTTCAAAAAATTTTATTGATGATTTTCGTTTTTATTTTTCTTGTTTTATAGGCTCTCAAACGTTGATTAACTATTATAGAAACACGTTGTATAACAGCGTCCCTGCTTTGCTAATGGAATTTCCCTTTCTTTATGCTGGATTCCTAGCTCCGGTAGTGCTATCAGGATATGTTGTCGGATATCACATCTCAGATTCTTGTTGTTTTCATATCTGAACACCATATTTTCTTTTGTAAGTTCTTTTCCCAAACTAAGTAGGAATATCCTTCGCCTGTCTAAATGGTTCGCATTCCAATTTGGATGGCTCCGATATCTAAAAGATGATAAAATAATATCATAGGCCATCTGTTTGTCTTTCTTTTTGTGGTGTACTGCTTTTCCAATTTATCGCCTGTGTATACTGCTCCCTTAGTCGAGTTATATTATTGAATAATGTCTGGTTTATTATCATAATCGCTTCCAGATACTTTATCATCAATGTGTTCGGTGGATAGCAATATTGCCGCTTTATTCTTTTTAGGTACATACGAGACAAGAGTTTGGTTTCGTCTAAATGCAAACATGCTGGAGTGCAAAGGCTTATTACGGTTTGGTAGTAAATCGCCCGCGATATACGGCTTGTTCTTTCTGGGAGTTCCATAGTGCTACAGCTAATTCCAAACTCGTAAAAAAATTGTCGACTGTAATTCCGTATCCTGTGCCTAGGTGCCGAGTTAGATCGCAAACCATTCTCTCCCCTTGATTTTTTTCAGGGTGACCACCTTCTTTCCCGAAATAAAAAAATACGTTATCGTTGTAACAATTAGTTATAATTCTTTTCTTACCTGTATACACTTGCATATGGGCAACGTATGAAGTCTCGCATTCTACCAGTGCCCAAATTTACAAACCATATTTTTATCCGGTTTACTTGACATGTACAAACGAAACGGGCATCGTCCTCGAAACCCAAGCAGTTGTTCATCTACGCTAAGGTGACCATTTGGATTGTAAGCCTCCTTGCAATTGGATACAAACATGTGGAATACATCTCTCGTAGGTACCAATTTCTCAGCTTCTCTTCTTTCTGCCCTTGTTTCAAAGTCGTCAAAACGTAGGAAGCTGGTTAAAATGTTGTACCTATGTCTTGACATGGTCGCCGGTATTATTGTCCGACAATAGGCAGAATCTGTATTCCACAGCATTTCAATGAGTTCGTTACTCGCTTGAAGAGCACCAAGCGATAACAAAAGTCCTATGTAAGCTTTTATCTCTATGGTATTTGTTGGAATAAATTTTCTTTGTTGGATGGGATGAGCAGCATTCCATTTATCATAGTAATCGTTCGCTTTGCGATTTGTCTCGGTAACAACGGTAGGTATTTATAATTTGCTGGTCTTTAAATAAAAAAAAAGGCATCGGAAATATACAAAATATTTGAAGAATATTTAGTCTATCCAGCGTTCTTCTTTATTATGTTAGTTGAACCGCGTTTTTTTTCTAGTACAGAACGGGACCTTGGACCACTGAATGTCTGCATTTTTGGTAAAATATTGGGGTACCTGGCTGTTACACGCAACCGCGACTACTTGATCTACAGTATCGTCTATTCCATCACCCTTGATCACATCATCGCAGTCCTCGTCTTCTGAAACGTCGTCAACTTCAGCTTCATCATCGTCTTCTATATTTCGCAAAAATGTGTCTACTTCGGGATCGTATTCCACTAAAAGCAACATTTCCAGTTCTGCATCAGTCATAGTTTTAGGGTTACGAATTACAGGACTCATTTTTTAACCAAGAAACACACGGACTTATTGTAAAAAGGAATTACAAACCGCAGCTGTCCAAATAAATTTCTGACAGATACTAACCTTATCAATAACCAAGCTAGTCTTTCAAAAAAATATTAGAGAAAATATAGCGCTGGGGTGCAGCTGCAATCAGTCTTATGAAGGTTAATAAAAGCACTTGTATGTTAATTCAAAAATGAAATATCAAATACCTTGCTATAATTCATATACAGTTGTTTTTAATAAAGGAACTTGTATCTTAATTTAAAAACGAATAACAAATAGAGTAATGTAATTTGTCGGAAATAGATATTTATACGGGGGCTGCTCTCTTTCTGCTGAACCTAGTAAAGTAATACACAATATATTGACAACAAAAATGTATTTATAATTTTTGAAACTATACCCCTCCACAGTCAATGTATTTTTGCATCCGTGAAAATCAATTTTCAAAACATTTTTGCCACTCTTCCCGCGACGAAAGACCCATTATTTCAATATTTTTGGGCAGTGTGCGTCCGAACGTTATCTTGATGCAAGATGATCTCTTGGACGTTTTCGCGAACATTTTGGAGAACTTGAGGCAAACAAACTGTAGTGTACCATTTAGCATTAACAGTACGACGATCCTCCACTGCTACAGTGGAAACATGTCCAGTAATTAAAAAAAAATGTGACGACCACCTTCTTGTTTCGGCTTTTTGCACGAACAGCTTTTGTTGGAGCCGATATGTTCTCAAAGATCCAAACTGCCGACTGTTGCTTTCTTTCGGGATCATAGCAGTATACCTAAGTTTCATCACCTGTAATGATGTTGTACACCAAATAAAACGATCCATTGTCAAAGCGATTCAGTGTAGATATGCACCATACAACACCGTTTTCCAAAGGGCACAAAGGTTACCTACCATCAAATGTTTGTGTTAAATGGTGTCAGTGTCTTTCACACCAATCTTTAAAGTTGCTTGAATACCCCTGGCAGTAACATGCCGGTCCGCTTCAATCATGTTTCGTACGAGACCGATATTCTTTTCGGTAACTGCCGTTTGTGGCTTACGAGCTCGAAAGTTGTCATTTAAGGAAAGTCGACCACGTTGAAATTCATTATACCACCGCTTTACGGTAGCTAAGGAACACGACTTGTCACCAAACACTCGACTGATTTCCTCAAAATATTATTTACGGCTTAAGCCACGCGTGAAACTGTAAAAAATGACAGCTCCATAATGCTCTTTATTCACTTCCATGATTTTTTTGGGAAAAGATTACTTTAAAATTATATTTTAAAAACCTTCAAGTATATTTGACAACCTTCACTATAATCAAACTTGTAAACAACTACGTTAAAATGTCAAACAAAATTTGTCTCAAAATATCGAAGCTTGCTAGATAGGCTGACCTTTTCTTTTCACTGACTGTTGTTATACTGTTCTATATCATTTCTTACTTCTTCCGTGCATCTTACTTTTGATCTTCCTCGTTTCTTCTTTCCTCCAATATATACTGTTTTCTAAAAGTGGCTTTGCTATTCTTTTCCTATTCATCCTCATTATACGGCCCAGCCAGCTCACCGTTTACCCTTTCACAACTTGTCTATACAGTGACATAAATTCATATTGGGCGCCATGGAGCGGTTCTATTGCCGAGCGCACCCTCCCTCATAACACCCCATAGTTTATAATAAAAAATCCTAAATACATGTGTATTTTTCTTACATTACAAACATTATACGTTCGTACGTGTCTAAACTGTAATAGACTATATTTCAATTAAAAAGATTAATTTAATAGTACTACAATAGTACTGTGCGACTGAAGATTGTGTGAAATAAAATAGGTGAAAATGTGTTTCTTAATTTAATGCGAGAGTAACGTTTATTTTTAATTAAATATCTATTTTAAAGTTCTATTAACAGCTGTATACAATTTAAATATAACAAGAATTAACAGTGACTACTAATTATATTTTGGGGTGGGGATATTATACGAGGTTTATTCGGAAAACTAAAGGCTGATTAAATATTCGCGCCAAATGAGGGATGTAGTGTATTTGCTGTTTAAAAAAGCGCAGAAAAAAATACTAGCATTTAAAGCTCAGCCAAGTGTAAAGAAAACGCAGGCTAAATTTACCGTCAAATATGAGAGGTTTATGGTCATCATGTGTGAAGGAAAAATTAGACGCTGATGTAGGAATTTCAGAGATAGCCGAACAAATGTGCACAGTAAGGAGCGAAGTGGGAGACCTTCTGTTGTCAACAACGATCTTGTGGAAAATATGAATAAAAAAATTTGTGAATATCGGTGTCACCTACAGGCTGCAGTACCACCAACTTTATTCGAGCTGGGCGCTAAAGATGTTTACTGATGTCATGCCCCCTGCTTGGCTATGAAACTGATAGCGATGACTACATGAATCACATTGCAATTGGCGACAAGACTTGGATTTCATACTCAAATGTTAAACCAAGTGAACAATTAACGCAGTGGAAACACACAGGTTCTCCCATAGTCAAAATGTTTAATCCAAGAACCACTAGCTCACAACTACCGTTGTTGAAATAGAAAAGGCATGTGGCAAATTTATGACTAAATTAATATAACAGCAAGATACTCGAGAGACCGCGATCAAGCTATTCAGTGTTTTCTTATATTAAAATAACAAATGAAGCTGTTTGGTGCTTACTGAAGATATAAGTGTGAGTCACTGTTATTAGATTGTTATTCCGACAGGCGAGAATAATATTACATATGACGATAATAAATATTTAGTATCTAATATCTATGAGAATCTACTAATTAGGGTAGCGGTTCTTAAAATCGCCGAATTTTAGATATTCACATAAAATAAGAGGAAGAATTGTTATAAAGTGTCGTATTTTGTAGGAAACGATAAAAATGGTCGCAAATACGAGAAAAAATATTGGTCTACGTTGAAAATTTGGTGCCTCCTTTTTTCTGGCGCCTGGAGTAGCGTGATCCATCTGTTCCCCGGTAATTACACCCCTGCTACTATTTTTCTTGTAGTTTGTTCTTCTTTCCCGTTTATCTTATGGTTTTTTGCCACCAAGTATTTTTTCTCCCATATTCCTAGAATTTTATATTCGCTTCCCATCCTTCCATATCATACAGTTTGCCTTACCCTTGTTTGTTTGTAGCCCTAGATTTTGTGCTGATTCTCGTATTTAAGCTAAAATTTCTTGTAACTTTTTTACTACTTGTTGCTACTACTACATCGTCCGCGACTGCCAACCACTTTTTCTATTATGATGTACGATATTGTTAGTCTGAAGATGGGACAATTGTTGTCTCGAAAACGTTAACACAGTACTTACACAGTACTTTCATTAATATAATCGATTTTGTGGGATTTGACTGTGGTTTTATTCATTATATCTACCTATCCCATTATGAGACCATTGGACATCAACGAATTTGCTAAGCACTGATATTTCTTGTGATATAACAACCCTATTCTATTCAGGTTAACTTTTCTTATTACGTATTTTGGTGCACAATTAAATAATACTGGCGATAAATCCGATAAAGGGCCACTTTGTGCCACTTCTTCGGCCACGTCGAATCTTTGCGATATTTGGTTTTTACTTGGATTCTGTAAACATTGTCTTTCTTTTTACTTATAATCCTCTTAGGGCTTTCTTCTCGCTTTAACTCTCTCAGGGCAAATATCTAGCCCACTATTGATCTTCCTCTTCTAAAACCACATGGTATTTACCTACTTTCTCTTCTATCTTTATTGTTGCTTGACGAATACCTCTACAATTTCTCTCCTTTCTTATAAATGGGGAGTAGAACTGCTTTAGTCCAGTTTTGGGGGTAGCCTTTCTTATGTCTATATTTAATTTTTGGATGGATCTTGTTAATTGCTCTCCACCACAGTTTTATATTGCTGCTGTTGTTCTATCGTTCCCAAGGTTCTAGTTATTAAGTTTACTTATTACTTTGTCTATTTCCTGTACTGTTGGTTTATCCTTCCTTTCTTGAATTCCATTTCCAGTTCTTCCTATTTTCTTCTTCGTTTAGGTTTGATGTTCTATTTAGTAGTGCTGGAAAATTGACTTTCCACATAC
This sequence comes from Limonius californicus, assembly GCA_014611495.1. Classification (NCBI taxonomy): domain Eukaryota; kingdom Metazoa; phylum Arthropoda; class Insecta; order Coleoptera; family Elateridae; genus Limonius; species Limonius californicus. The sequence goes on along the minus strand of JABXWE010102912.1, from coordinate 27,992 downwards.
ATACATACATTTTCAAGATATCTTGCTCTTCTCCAGTCCCTCTCTGTGTCCATAAAACACTCATAGCGGCATAAAAAATACTTTAGGCTACTCTGCTCCTGTATTTTACTATCTAAGTGGTAGTAAAGTCCTAGAAGGCGATTCCTACAAAACCAAAAATGAATCACATAATCGTAGACATCTTAGAAGAATGTATATTTCCTATATTACGAATACGAAAAATCAATCAGCTTTTGGTTATAATTGACCATGAATTGTAATAGAAACTTCTCAGAAAGACTTGATCGTTTTAAGAAAACTACATCTGTCTGTGTGTATTGACTTGTAAGAACAAGCGAAACTTATCTCCTCCACTATACACCCAAAAAAACTACAATCGAAATATCAGAAACATCGTAATTACTCATAATCAAAGATTTAATGTTTCTAAAATTTACTGCAAAGTAATGATATCGATTTTTGCTAAAAATCTGATGGATTTTCTTCCAGACAGTTCAACGACTTACAGAAGAGTAATACAACAATAAAACTATTTATGAAAAAACTTTATTTGTCAAGGCAATGTCCGTGTCCATGGGTAAGTGTTGTTTCCATAGCAAGGAATTCAATGAATTGATCAGCTGCCACATTTATCTTATTCATCTTATTAGGCTTTATCTTAATTCTCATTTCTGACAAAATGTCTCAGTTCAAAAGGTTTTTCTTCAAAAGAAGAAGTTGAAAAAACAGGCGAAGAATATTTTGCAGGCATTGAATTATAATATCAAAATGCCTTAGGAGTATCGTTACACAAAGCTAAACGATATACATGGTTTTATTCTGAAAACATTTCAAATAACCCTTGTTTAATGCAATTTCTCAAAACCATGTTATATTTGATGTAAACGCAAACAAGAATAAATATGTAAAAATTAGATTATGCACGTCTGCATTTTAGATTAGGCTTCTTTCATTGTTATGCTTGGTATTTTCGCAAACATAACTTCATTGTTTGTTACTTTTCTGTAGCAAGAACTTGTACAGTAAATGCAATAGTTTAGCTACGGGCGTGAGTTTATCCTAACAAGAACTCCAGCGGAACGTTGCAGTTCTAAAACATAAATGCATTGCAATTTTCTATGAACGTTGTTTCACACTAGAGTGAATTTGCGGTACAGCGACCTTGCATACATTAAAATGCGGTTATAAGCTTCGTTTATCACTTACATTTTGCCCTTCTGTAATCGTAAGGTCTAGACCTGTCGTGATGTAATTCTAACCGACTTAGATTTGACAAAAATGTTTCCAGTATTTCTACGAAGGAATTATTTACCTCTGTGCGATAGAGAAATATAATTCTTCGAGATTATAAAAACTTGCTAATGCCCTTAAACATTATTTCATATTGTGCTGTTACTTATCCTATTCATAAAATTGAACTTCGTTACAGCAAATACTTTGAATATTTTATGAAGAAATGAGAAATGCGAATGGGTTCATTGTTTCTTGTCTTACTTCGGTGAAATTAGTATCGAGCAGGTTATCAGTCAAAACGATATTATTAATAATTTCCTTCTTCTTCTTCTTCTTCTTCTACAAGTAGTATAAGGGCTTGCTAATTATCCCAAATGTGAAGGTTCTGTAAACCCTCTTTGCATGTATGCTAAGCAGGAGGCTAACCTAACCCGTTGAACAGAGAAGAGAAGTGCCACTGCATGGTTTGCGACTGTCAAAGATCTTCGTAGGATAACCGGGACCGGTGGCTTTACGTGCTCTCCGAAACATAATAATTTTAAATATATTAGTCTTCTGTATTTTATGTATACTTCGACGTGATACTCGTCATTTTAAAAATATAAGTAAGATATATAGGTCGGGGAACAGCTCACGTGTTGTTGGTTTCGATCTTGGTCTTGGTCTTTTTTTCTAAAAGTCAAATCCGGAGAAACTAGGCGCCAACGAATTGGACCACCATGACCATTGCATCGCTCAGGCAAATTCTAGTTTAGGTATTATGTCACAGTACGAGTATAATGTGGCGGAGCTCCGTCATGCTGAGACTATACGGGAATATCATTCAGAATTTCAGGCACCTCATTCTGTAGCATTTGTAAGTATCTTGTGTTAGATGATTGCCAATGATAACAGAACCAATCATCATAAAATAATAACGGTTTTTTAAGCTTACGTTCACACACGTGTTTCTACAATTTTCACTATTGGCTTAATGGCTTAATGGATAATGGATCCATGTTTCGGGGAATATTAGATTTAGATGATATGTCACGTGACGCTAAAATGTGCAAGGGCTCCCTCATGCTGGAAGAACATACTCGTCTTTGTATCCAAAGTAACCCTCTCCAAATGTCACATGTCAGATGTTATTCACAAATTCAGAATGCTTGATATCTATTTTAGACGTGCGTGTGCATCGGATCGGTACGGGTCAGCTTCAAACTGTATCTCCGTAATCATTGAGAATTGGACACACGTTTATATGAACTGTTTTACTCAAAATAGTCCATATTACCCCCTCCTGAAATATTTACTATTCCTCCTGAGACACCCTGTATATCATAAACCTACGTTGATTTTAGCCGATTGTCTTCACTGTTTCCGAAATTTCTAGTTATCAGTTCTGCTCAATTTTGGGATCATTTGTCAATTCCTTACAATCTCCGTCTAATAATTAAATAAGTGGACGCGACTGCCTCCCTGGACTTTCCCATACTGGAAACTGTTCATATCATCTTTATTCAACAGTAGAGTTATTTTCCTGAAAACGGTTGTTCAAGCGCTATCCTAAAACCTTGCCTCGTAACGAATAGACTTACAAGGCTTGTAAGAAGTCCCGCCAAATATCTGCGGTGCCCCTTAATTTCCTTTTAATATGCAACCAGGCATACTTCATTCTCTACTATATACGTGATATTGTGACTGCAAATTGAGTTTGCTGTGATTTTATTACAGGCAGACATTTTTTAAAAACCACATTTTTGGATTCCTAGATACCCAAACGGATATTTCCGTTAAAATCTCGATTTCGAAAATTAAGTATTAAATATAAAATTTTGATAAATAATTTATAACTTGTTGTTGTAATACCGGTTAAAGACATGAATGTAGCGCGACAGTATGGCAATGGTTCTGAACCAAAGTGCGCAGGGCTGTCCGTACCGCTAGGCCGTCGCGCGGTCTAACTAGTACCGATCGCTATTGCTACCGAGGTAAAAAGTCCCTGGAAATTATATTTTGTAGGGCATAAAAAATCGATTTTTTTTATTTTCGCGGAAAAAGATTCTTTGGCGCAAACAAATAACAACCGTTAGAATAAAAAAAATATTTTTCTAAAAAAGAGGGGGAGGGGGCCGGTGCGCTTACATATATCCACGAGTGTAATATTTCTTTGCATATTTATATGCTCCATTACGTACTGAGCGATTCAGTGAAAACCCCAGCTTCCTATCTTTTTTCGTTTATTAATTAAAGGAGTTTGAAATTTCAAACTTCCAAGCTTCGTAGAAGGCGCCACAGGAAAATTACGGAGTTCTTCAAAAAACATATCGATAGCCCCTTGCGAGGTCTATCGACATATGAAGTTTAAAAAATTCCTTGGAGCAGTTTTTGAGAAATAATTTTTTGAAAATTTCCAAAATTTTGAAAATTCGTAATTTAGGCCCCTTATAATTTTTCAAAAAACTTTTTATATCACCTCATTTTACCCTTCATATACTATTCAGAAAATAAAAATCATTTGAATCGATTCATCCGTTTTCGAGTAATTGGGCATTAAACTCAAAATTTTCAAAAAATCATAGCACCCTTCATTTTAAAGCTAGCGAGTTCGGCAAAAAACTAACAGATTTGTCTTATGACCCTCTATCGTTATCCGCGATAAAAGTTTCAAAATTGTAATCACGAAAAAAGTGATACCAAAAAAACATGCGGAACTTCCGCTTCCGGTTTCGGATTTTTTTGAAAAGCTTATTTTTTCGATGAATTTTCGATACACCCCCGCATTCCAAAGCGCATCAAAATCGGAGCAATACTTTCGGCTGTAGGAGCGTCACATACGTTCCAAACTAAAAATGCAAAACTCAAAAGTGCAACTGTACGTACGTACATACCCACCCACAGACAGACATTTTTTAAAAACCAGTTTTTTGGGTTCCTAGAGACCCAAAACGGATATTTCCGTTAAAATCTCGATTTCGAAAATTTTCATGTATTCAATACTTACCCTATACCTATAAGGTATGGGAAAGTAATATACCTATAAGGTATGGGAAAGTAATACCTATAAGGTATAGGAAAGTAAAAATGTATGTTACGTGGCCGAAATTTCAGTGGAGAAAACTACATCACCCTGCAAACTGATAAAACTAACCAAATCAGTTCTTAGCCTTCGTTCAAATAAATCATTTGTGTCTACGTCCATACATCTATTATAAAGTTAATTCAACGTGGCGACATCGGATTTGGCTTCAAAACAATGAAGTTCTGATACTACATACCAAATATGCATATGATTGCATGTCTATCTACTGATACATTTTCATTAAGAGCCAATCTTCTATTCATACGCATGCAATTTTCGCGCTGGGTGTAGAAATGACCGCGCCGGTTTAATGCTATAATGGAGAAATTCAATTTACACGTACGTACAAACTATAAATACTTGGATCAGGTGGTCAATTTCATTAATGACACACGAACAGGAATGGAATCCTTTATAACTTCATACGCTGCCTCCCAAATGGCACTTTCCCACTTTCCAATCAAAAGATGGTATCGATTGCCTATTGGACGAGACAGACGAGTTCTTAATAATGTCTGCCCTGTGTTTGTTCCAGTTCAGGGTTAAGTTCAATTACTCCGCGGAAAATTGCTTTACGCAAAAAGCGTAAAAGAGTGCGGAAAAAATACTAATTTGTACAAAAAATGTGGTAATTAAGAAAGTCGTGGTCTTTGGCAATCAGCAAAAATAAGTTAATCAAGTTGCAGCAGTTCCCAAAACAATTTATGGAGAAATTAATTGCGGCTAATTGGATTAACTAAATTGATCCTCTTTGTAGGATTTCTAGCAAAACACTTTCAATGATTAAAATTTTGTGCAGCCCAAAGTCTATTAAATGCTAACAACTAATAATTTCCTTAAAAAAGGAGCCAATCCTAAATAGAAATCAGAAAGTTAATATCCAACTAAGGTTTTTTCTACAGAATTACAAATACTGAATCTTTTATTATCAGAAATTGTAAGCAACATAGTGATAAAAACGTACTTCCCGCGGAAATATGGAGAAACCTGAAAAGATCGACGAAACGTTCCAAGGAAAAAACGTAAGAACTCGAAACTCTTCAATGGTCTAAGAACGAAAGATCAACCAAGTCAAAATGATGAGTTAATTCAAGCGGGATACAATTAAAAACTAACAGAAGACAACAGTCAACTAACGCAAAAACAAGTTAATATTCAGAAAATCCAGTGAAGATGATAATGAACTAATTCAAGAACATGGTTAAGAAAGCGACGATTAATTAGGTAAAAAGGAAAATAATGAACCGGTTGATGATGATAATGATGATAATTAATTGACTTCACTACACAATGATGATGATGATGATGATGGTGGTGGTTCCACTACAAGATGAAGATGTTGATGAACAAACTCAAGAACATGCTGGTTATGACAACGAACTGAAGGAAAATCACTAACATAATGACAGCTAACTCAAGAAAATAAGATTGACCAAGAAAACTAAGAAGACGATGATTATTAACTGTATGATGATAATTAATAGATTCACGTAGAACATGATGGTCATCTAAGTTAAGGAAAAGAGTGTTTAAGTTCGATAGGAATGAGATACTGCTAAAAAGTCTAGCGAGAAACAAAAAGAACAAATAGATTGACCAGGCACACAGGTGATTAATTGCTGGAAGAGGGGAAAAATGATGATAGATTGATGGAAGAGGAGCATTATGATGGACTCACCTTCAAGTATAATGATAAAGTCAACTGACACACGATGTCGCAAAAGCAACTATAAACTGTGTGAAGAAGGTGATAACGGTACCGATCGAATTAGAGACGACGAAAAATATGATGGCAAGGTTACTCGCTTAAAAAATGACGAATGCATCTACGAAGATGACGAACTGTTCCAAGATGCAGGAGAATATCATAATCAACTGTCTGAAGAAGATAAAAGATTGAAAATAGGGAAACTAATGCAAAAGGAGGTTATGTCGAAGTGGTCTCAGAACAAGAAGATGTATAGTCCCCTAGGAAAATGATGAAGTAATTCCAAAAGTGGGTCCTTACCAATGGCCAAGTCGAGAGAAATACGACCATGAAAAATTTATCCACGAAAAAATTGGAGATTATGGTGAACTGAAAGGAACAGATAACGAAGAACTATCTGAAGAAAATTGTAACAACGATCAAGTGATTCCAAACGCAAATCATGATGGGAACCAACTCAAGAATGATGATAAACTCATCCAAGAAGAAACAGATATACCTAGTTATTTCAACTAAATGGTTTCAAAAGCAGGTCCATAGAGACGTTATTTTTCAACAAAGGTTAATCAAGAACTTATATGTAGCTCATAAAAGTCCCAATTTATGTTACCGAGTTATTCAGCAAATCAGAATCGTTTCAAGGGATGACGACTAGACAGGAACAGTGAAATAGCAAACTTGCTAAATAGTAGAGATATCATCTTAATAACATCTCACAATGGCGACGGAATTACAATAGTTAACGGGGTTTTCCTACACAGCTTGGTATATCACGTTTCACCCACACCAGTGATTTTATCAATAAATCTGTGTTATTCGCATTTGATGCGCCGCCTGACCTATTGGTAACAATGCACATCGTCGCCTTTATTAATCCATTGCATAGAAATTGAGAGCAACCTACCGCAAGAACAATTAAAACAGAAATGGGTAATTCATAAAAAAATTGCATTTTCATTCGATGGTAATCAAAACCCGATAATCCGTCTCGAATTAATCCCGAATGAATCATCGAGACGGCCTAGACTGCAATTTGCATAAAAGCGAAAAGCATAGAACGTGCAACTCCACGAAAGCCTCTTCAAGTTTCTAGACCACGCTGTTCTGCATTGCAAAACCGCTAGTTTCTACACTGCCAGTTAACTACAAGACTTAGCGGAAAACATAGACGACACGAGGCTGTCGTCTGCGGTTGTTAACAAGAATTGTTGCTGAAATTGAATTCATTCCGCATTTCAGATTTAAACCATCTACGGAGAAATCGCTTCCAGCCAAAATGCGGTTGAAGCTGTGATTCACTTGTGCGGTTTGATATACTGGTAATTGAGGAAAACAATGGACGTGAAAGTGCAAGTGCAGGATATGATAAGCAACGATAGCGGAATTACGAGATAAAACACGCTTCGCGTCGACTATGTATATTGACAATATATCGCGATAATTCGGGAAAATTTCACTTTGAGTTTCCGTCATTAATGGTTGACATTCACAAATTATATTACACAAAGTAAACTACAGTAGAGACATACTCGCCAACATGGGGTATACAATGCATGTGTTGTTATCCCGCAACGATAGTACTCAAAAGTAAATAGAATAACCACCACGCTCGTCTGACTTGACATCATAACATTTTTATACTATGTTAGCGACAGCGATGAACTCACAATCTCTATTCACTATTAGGCTACACGTTCTAGATAATTTTGAGGTTTATTTTTGGGTTGGAAGGACGCTTTAAACGTTTTCGAAGTTTCACTACATTAGAGAAAACCTTGCTAAGATGTTGGAGTGTAACATTAAACCTAATTGTTTTTTAGCAAACGTAGGTAGAAAGTACTTTGCGAATAATCTTGAAATAATTCTCAATGACCCACTTTTATGCTCCCACAACCGGCATATCTAAATTTTATACATTGCACCTTTCAACTAAGCTACAGCACAAGTTTTTCCACTAAACTTTGACAGTGAGATCATATGCAGGTAGATTATAATTACGAAACTGTGTCATATCGATATCTGCTTAAATAATTTATTAGTCACTTTTTGTATACCTTAACCCGTGAGTCACAACATCTGAAAGCACGCAATTTTCGCCTGATATCCTGAAGCCACCGTTCCCGAAAGTAATTGCCGCTAATTGCATCGTAAAAATTGGGGGAGTTGGAGGTCGATAATTTAAATGAAAGTCAAGCTGTTATCAAGGAGCAACAAACATAAGGGGATTTATAAATAGCAACCGATAATTTTGCCAGTAAACTAATTTGTGCGCTACACCTACTCCTGCACTTGTATATCCAAAATAAACATTCATATCAGTAAGTAGGGGCAGTAATTTTTTAGCTGAACAAAACGTATGTTAAAACTGACCTGACGGCCCCAAAGGAGAGATAAATCGTTCATATGTAACGGACATTAAGCCGTTTCATTAATTAGGGAATTGGTTTTTATTTCACGATATACTTTTACTACGTTTCTGCTAATGAAGAATTATTCATTTGTAGTAGAAATTTCATTATTGTGCGTCAACATCGTAAAATGCAAAAAGAAGAACGTGTATTTTACTTTACGTTGTAGAGGAAATTTTACTTTACCCACTTTTCTAGGTAAAAAATTGATGTGCATTCATAAAAGCTTGCAGAAATAATAAAATATTAAATCATTATCAAACCAAATTAGATCTTCGGCCTTGACTTATGGTTAGGAAGATGTATGGATTTAACAAAATAGCTTTTCTCCGAGATGTTTTCCTCCAAAGGCTTACCTGCAACAAAAGAAATATTAATTAAAAACATGCAATAAAAAAGTAACACGGGAGTATTAAAATTTAGGAACTATTGCATCGGAATAAGTATTTGAAATATCATAAGGTTTGATGAATATCACGGCATCAGCTGTGTTATCTCACATAAGGCCAAAAGGATATGAAAATTTGATGAAATTAAAACAAAGTTAATTCAGAGTGATATAAGATAATCATCGTATTATAAAAACCTATCTCAAAAAGCCTACTTTATCTACATTTCTTTTATGATTGTAAACCTATCACTGGACATGAATAAAAGTAATCATTTGTAAAAGTTCACAGAAAATTATATCAAATCAAAGATTGAAAACCGTCGTCAGTGAATTGAGTCAAAAAGACTAAATAAGAGCTTAATTAAATTGAATTAAGAAAGTAAAAACTGGACCAGCTCACCTAAGAGAATGATCTTGATGAATTAACACACCAAGATGATTGAAAAGCGCCAGTGGGTAGTAAAATAGTAGTGAGGAAGATCACATAAGAATCGTAACCAAGAATATAAGACAATGTAAAGTAGAAATAGAAGAAAATTCGGTGACTCATGAACATCAAGTTAATAATCAACTGATACAGGAAAAAATAGATGATATGATTTGCATGACGTTGATGCAATGAGAAAATAATATAGTGTTCCAAGAAAACAATAAAGTGGCTTCAGAAGAAATCGATTTCAGTGAAGCAACTACTTCTCGAACAATACGGTTACGATACGCAGACTTTAGAACAAAATGATGAACTGGACTGGACTAAAAACTAAATAAGAAATAATAAATTGGACCAAAGTGATTGAAGAATTGACGCAAGCAAAAAATGATGCAATGAAATCGTCCCATGGTGCAAAATATTCGATTAAAAGAAAACGTTTGCACTATACCAATATGACAATGGTATACTGGTCTATGAATTCGAAGATGATGAATAGTAGAGACTAAGAATAATAAGATAACAATGAACTGGCTTAAAAGCACACAAGGAAGGGGATTATAACGACCCAATCCGCTTTATATGATAAACGGATCTAGGAATACGATGAACTAGCTTAACTCGATGATTACGTTGAACTATTTGAGCATGATAAACTGGTAGTAGAAAGTGGTGGACCGTTAAGGGAATTTTGTATTCTGGACTCCTGAAGTAGAAAAATAAAATAAATGGCGTTTCTTAAGAAGGAGCTACACTGACTATAAATTGCGCGAAAAAGACGTTTTCGGCAACAGGAAGAAAAAGATGGATAAACGATAGAGGCAACGAGAAAATGAAGATTAAAGTAACGATGGTGATGGGTATGCTAAAAGGCTATACATATTAGTGGATATTACATGCAACTGTTACAGTTAGTTTTTAATTAACATGCATACATGAATACTAGAAAAACAGTTTTACTACGCGATTTACACTTTGGATTTGAATTTCAATTCCAAATTATGAAAAGGTCATTGTTGGTCAAACAACTTCTAAAAATTCAAGGTGAAGTTAAAGCAAACTTATTCTGAAATAATATTTAAAATAATAACATCGGCAACACAACAACTACATTTTTTTTTCCAAAACCGAATTGATACCCATTTGCTACCCAAAAATGTCCAATTATTTGAATCTTATTTCCCCTTATAAAATAATGAGAACATTTGCAGTACATAAAAGGGAAAATATGCAGAAAAGTTTAAGCCAGACCATACCGAAATCATGATTTCGCCTGAAAAGCTCGCGAGGCTAAAATGTAAAAAATAGCGAAATGGCTTCTCGAAAGATCCTAATCGCTTGATTTATAGCCTCGACTTCAAACAATTACGAGGAATCAACAGTTGATCGAGTGATTGGAAAGTTTTCCGTTTTAATTTGTTATCTTCGCTTATGATTTGAAATTCGCAACAGTACAGTTTTCTGTACGTTTGCATTGGAAAAACCGCTACGCTATCACATGACGTGTTTTTGACAAATTTATGGAACATTATTCGTAGAAGCGGCTGAATTTCCTGCAAGTCAGGCCGTGATTTCAAGTAATGAATCGGGCGCCTTGTGCTTGGTGATTTAATTAGGTCGAAGTTAGCTTTCAAGGGCATAAGAAAATTCCTTGGGGGTTTTAGGAGCAGGCATGTATTCGAAAATATCGACAAAAATTTCATGATAGCACGTAAAAACATCAGTGGTGAGATATGACACACGCTGATAAAATGTGTAATTAACGTTTCGACCTTGCAAAAACTGACTAACAAAAATATTTCTGGAAAAATCTGTGTCAAACGTTGGAAATGCTAAGGTACGGCCACATAATTAAACGAAGAATATTTTTAACAATAGGATTTCCAATTAGCTAATCCACAAATTTAAAATAATTTTAGATGCGTTACCATGCCTCGCACCTACGTAATTGTTCTAGAGCTCACCTGGAATATACACAGGCGAATAATCTTTTTGTTAAAGAATATCCCCTTCATTAACCAAATACGCTAATGATACTTCCCCATTATTTCCGTGATTGTTCTCCGAATTTCCACATTATTTTCCCGATTTTTCCATTCCTAGCCAGCTGCAGACCTCGCAATCGATCCTGCGAGATCGCATCCAAGATAAACACACGAGGTGTACCCAGTAGACTGCCTACCTCAAGTTTTTGGGCACACCTTTCTTGCACATGTGCCGGGCGGAAACTCCGTCGAGAGCTGGCGAGACAACCGCCAAGGATGTGGACACCGCAGGGTCATTGCTCGCAACTTCGCCTCGTGTGGGGCTCCGTTGCTGACCCCGGGGCGCGTGGGGGATACGTAATGGACACCAGGCACGTACCCAAACCTCAGTCGGAAGCGCTTTCTGAATTTTGCTAATTTTCGCTATCAGCCGAACCTTGGAAGAGAAGGACGGCCGCTTTCATGGAAAACGCGATATCAGAGTGGGCGCCATGAGTCAGTCCTCTGTATTGTTCGTTCACCTTGAACCTCGTTATGAAAATGGTTAATTTTTATTTCAACACAGTTTGTATAAGAAGATTCAAATACCTCTTTAATAGTCTGGGTAGCAGCAGCAAATTTCCTTTTAATTCTACTATCTTCCAGATCACATGTTCGCTGACAAAATCGATGTCACCACAATTAATTAAAAATCACCAAATTCCATTTCCATATCATCCCACTGGTATTTCTCTACCGTACACTCCCATTCAGCTAATCCGCCCCTGTGTGGGTTGCACATACATAGGTGTAATGCCATAGAATGACTAATTAACACGCATAAACAAGGGATACGTTTTGCAGGCGGGGGTATTCCATACTGAATTTCAACATCATTTAATTTACATCAACAATGATTGATTGATTGGTGTGCAGGTTCGAAATTGGCAGTTTACCATATTATAAACAACGATTTATATTGGGGTCTTTTGGTAACATTCTATTGCAGTCAAATTATTAGATTGTTGGCGTTCGAATAGAAAAAACAATACTTGTAAGTGATTAATTATTTCATATTATCACTATCATCGAACAATCCTAAGAGATGTCGAGAAAGCATCATAAACAGGCGTTAAACTTTTGGAGAAATACGAAACAAACCCTGCGCAAATCTACTGAAAAAAAAAGGTCCAATGCAGCATGAGATGCTATCCGATAGTGAGAAAGAAGTTTTGAAAAAGTCAAGGGGAAGTCTGTAGGAAATGATTTCGTACGTTCTGTATAGGTCAGCGCGATCCTACACTAGCCAACGAAGAGCCTTACAGAGATAAGTAAAACCTCCCCACTGCTACGTTTTACACAAGCCTGCCAGTAGTCACGAAAATATGGGGGGCACCCCAAATTTAATAGAAGCATGGAATTAGGCATAGCTAGTTTCGAGAAATTTTGAAAAATGAAAGACAAGCCGCGGAGGACGAGATACATTCGGAAAAAATCAGGAGGAAGTCCTACCAAAATAAGAAGCAATCCTTATGGAAGTCAGAAAAATCCCTAGATTAGACAAAGGCTTTGGAAAGTCAAGCGGAACTCCCATGGAATGAGACATTATGGAAAAGTTCAATATCAAAAAGGTCCGAACGAAATAATGGAGTTTTGAGGTAGACTTAACAAGATTCCAAGAAGATGCCTACAGCTGAGCAGAAGCTTCGAAAAAAAAGATTAAGTCGTAAGAAAGTTAGACGAAAGGTTCGCAAAAGAAATCTGACGAAAGTTCTGAGGAAGTTTTAAGGAAACCAGGAAATCCGAAGAAAGTAACAGAATTTCTATACTGATTAGAAATAAGATAGAAGATAGGGAAGACTTACAAAGTCTGGAACCGGTTTGGAAAATTCAAAGTAAAGCCGAATCCAAAGAAACTTAGCGGTGTCTTAGAAAAATGCAATGGAATGTGGGAATTGAAACGGAGTTGTGAGGAAATTCGTAGTGGCTCTGGGAAAAGCAAGAGAAACTGTAGAAGTTAAGAAAGAAGCCCCCCATGTGAGTAAAACACAAGTACTAGTAAAAAAAGTAGAAAAATCTTTGAGAGTCCTGTAGCAAACTGGGAAGGCCTTCAAGTATGATGTATAGTAACGCTTCTCAGATTTTGGAAGTCCATGAGACCTAATACTGGAAAGTCCACCAGAGCAGATAATTCACAAGTTTTTCACTATGACTTATGGTATGTAATGAAGTATTTAAATTTTATTACAGTAAGGAATTGGAGCTTCACTCGGATTCAAAATTCAAAAAGGGTTGGTGGCCAAAAGTAACTGATAAAGTGTGACCCTCAATTTTAACACTTTCTAATATGACAGTAGAATATTTGATATTTCAAAAGTAAGTCCTAGCTAACCATCAACATTAAAGCAAAAAAAAAACTGGAAATGGTCGCCGTTCATTTAGCAGATACCAAATATCAACGCAACAATGCCATCAATCATCCTTAACAATTATAAATAATATGAACATGCGTGATTCATTAGGAGGAGAAGAGCCTGACATGTACATAATTATGATCTAGTTGATATCAATATTATTAATACGCATATAACGTGTAAATTCCTAGTTAGCTTTATTTTACTACTAGGGTCGCCGATTTTAATATCACCGGGAAGTAGTTGGGGAGACAAAGTTGACTGCCCGTCCCTCATATTTCATTCTGGACGCCTCGTCGAGCTAAACCGAGCAATTTTTAATATCCTTTCGATAAAAGCAATAACTTACATGGGAAAGAAATAAGCATGCACAACTTATTCGATACCATGAAATACCTACGCAGAAAGCCCAATGCAAATAGATTATACATTATGCGAAGTTTCTTTTTTTTTGTTAATTTCGAAATTAATGCTGTTGAAAGAACTCGTCTATCGCCGTTGAGGCAAGGAAGCTTCGTTGCATGTCCCGGTGAAATATTTTTCTAGTGGTAATTTGCATAGCGTGTAATTTTATGATAACAGTTGTGAGAGCTGCAAGTTGGAGTTGTTAGCAAAAAGCTATCAAGTTTATTGAAACTAGTTTGTGCTTGCATGGCAATTAACGTATAGGGCATCCTGGAATGATGTGTAATAACTTTAATTATGTAATCAACAACTAGTTTAAAACCCCTGAACCTGCAAATGTTTCGTTCTAAAGTGACATTTCCCGTTAAACTTATCGCACATGATTTGTAGACATCCTGTATAAGGCGCTTTCGAAGTAAATTCATTTTAGAAATAATTTCCAAAGGGCATACGAAATGCAGATTATTTTATGAATCCAGCATAAATGTAATAAGCAAAACTTTCAGTTGACAATTAAAGACACATTTCTATTCGAATCAATATATTAAATCCTTGCTCTTTGTTGGCAACTTGTTTCAATATTCAAATCCAGAACGTATAAATCATGCTAAGTAGTTCACTTGTTCGGAGTGGAATTAATACAGATAGGATTCGGGGTATTGGTAGGAATCAGTGCGCAAAACAGATAATGTTGAGCTGTTGGAAGTTTAGGCATTTCAAAGAATTAATGCACAATAGATTGTGATAAATATAAAATACAAAATCAATATCTTTGATAGCTTGCAACTCGTATGTAGCTATCACATTGGGATTAAACGTAAGATGTGATATGTATTATACAGCGTGGTGATAAACTTCCGCACAAAATTCATAATTTTGTTATTTAATGATTTTTGGCCAACTTTATTTTTCCTATCGCCGTTTGTTTCTACGCGACGACGTCATCATTAATTTTTTAAACGGCAACCCCATTTTCCCCTTATTTTGATAGACTACCACATCAGTTAAATGGTGATATAAAAAAATGAGTAACCTACATTATAATTTTTTGAGAAATATGTATAAGCGTAATGCTCAAAAAATCCAGAATTTATATTATTTGAAAATAATAAAAAAATTACCTAACGGAAATGTTCAAATTGTCCACCAATTGGCATTGATCAGCACGCACGCCCTACGATTTCCGGGCTGGTACAGTCAATTTCTAAACAAAACCGACGCTTTAAATCGTCTAAATTGTTCGGCCTACTCTCGATCTCACAGGACCCCATAGAAAGAAATCCAGCTGCGTTAAGTGAGGTGATTGTGCAGGCCACTCAAACGGTCCTCGCCGCCCTAACCATCTATCAGGGAACATATCGTCAAGAAATTGCCGGACATGTACACTAAACGGGGAGGAGCTCTAGCTCCTTGCGAAATGCATAATGAATACGGATTATTATCTGCAAATAATAAAGTGGTCTATACTGAAGGAACGGGGTTTGTTTTAAGCGGAAGGACAAGGGCATTTTCCACCAACGCCACTGCATTCATTATCATTTGAAAATATGTTAATATTGTACACACCGCATTAAAATAATT
Source organism: Limonius californicus (assembly GCA_014611495.1). NCBI lineage: Eukaryota > Metazoa > Arthropoda > Insecta > Coleoptera > Elateridae > Limonius > Limonius californicus. The sequence continues at coordinate 12,394 of JABXWE010102912.1, read as the reverse complement.
ATTACAATAAATTGAATAGAATTGAACTGCCCTAAAGAATTCCAAAATTTGCGTTTTGATTTCTGGGAAAAAATAAATCAATTAGAAGTTTTTGCAGTGCTAGACCCGCCTGAATCTGTGAATTTCAGACTCTTAACTATACAACTTCCTGGAAAACATTATTCTTTTATTAAATATTTTGGGTCCATCGACCCTAACTATTGCATTATTTGGTTTTACTGCCCTTCGTTCATATTTTGTTCATTCATGTTTTGTATAATCCAAAGAAGGTTCCTATGGGTGTACGACTAAGAACTTAACATTTCTCAAAAACTACAGCTTATTGTATTTGTTTTTATCACTACTCCCAGATGTTTGACATTGACAGCAGGCAACCGGATTATTAAATTTACTTTCTACTACTTACTACTACTTCTACTAAATTTACTAGAACACAACAACGATTCAATGTCTTAAATGATATTTCGTCTACAAATCAATCTACCTCAAATTTTAATAAAGAAACAGAAGATATTGCTCCTGTTATTGATGTAAATATTAATTGCTCACTCCAGAAAACTTCAGAAAAAGAAAACGGAGATGTACAATTTCTTTGTTATAATAATAAAATATTCAATTGTAATGCAAGTTTGGTTTCTGTTCTTACATGAAACATGAATATCTAAAGTCTAAACTAAACTGAGGTTATTTATTATTTATAATGTAATGTGCAGATATTCCGAAGTAAAATATTATTTATTAACTGATAATATAATTTGGCAGGCCCATACTAAGAAAAGTAAAAGGTACTATAATAATTCCTTCGATTTATAGTCAAATTTTCTAACGAACTTCATGAACACAAAATTTATAGGTTGTAGGTATTAATTTTTCGCTGTGGTTTCAATATTATTAATTAGTGGTAAATATAGAAATGCAGAACTTCTGAAACTTTGAATTTTCTTGGCAATCTTCACATTTTGTAAAACTTTCGGGGCGAGTAGATTAAAATCAATACCAAACTAGTACATTTTCGCAGCAACGCGCGCTGTTTAATCATTAAGGTGAGAGGATTACGAAAGCAAATGATGGTATTAGGATCAGCTTTCGATCTAAAACCCTCAGTCAGCTTGTATTACTGCTAAATTGTACAAACGGATGTGGAGATAAAGCAGTTGCTTATATTATAAACGAAAAGAGACCTCTGCTACCGACCTGTTCCTACTTTTGGGAATTTTAACTCGATTCATATATTTAACTTGTAGTAATAAATCTGCAGAGCACTGAGACTAGGTTAATTAATTTCCGGGTGTGTAGGGTTCAGTGATAGTAAGAAAGTCTTAGTTGTACAAATACGGGGGACGTTAAGCAAATGTTAATCATTTCTGACCATTAAAAATTACAGTTGCGAAACATAAATCCAATTGCAGTTATGTCGCAAGAAATGCATTGTTTATATTTTTGTAACAAACATGAATGTGCCACTTACAGACTACTCAGATTGATAAATTAGCGACAAGCAATGTTTCCTGGATTGTAAATAAAGATATCTGCAATAAAATTATATTAACAATGGCGCATTTCGCAAGAGCGGTCGCAATACAAGCAAGGTAGGTGGGTTTGCACGTATGCACCACCGATATTTCTGCTTAGGTAAGCGTTAATAGTACCAACAGAAATCCCTGGTAGGTGAAAATCAATCGAACGGTGCACCCTACGCAGCGAGTTGCATCTTGCAAATTATATTACAAAATCGGGTACAATTTTGAAAACAAGAGCTTTTTCAGCAGTTCAACACTTTCCTATTAATAAAATAATAACTTGCTAACTACCTCAGCTTTAACTCTTATTGAATTTTGCCCTTTTTTTGTACATCTTCGTTTTGTAATTATATTTTACTACACGTCCAAAACGTGGGAGTAGCAAGACTTAACCTATAGGATTCATAGGTCAAGAGCAATCGCTAAATAAGTACTTGATGTTCCATTGTGTAACCATTTTAAGAATGCTTTAATGATGAACCTGTTCAAATACACCCTACGGGCTATTTTTTATCCAATCAATGCTCGCCAAACGATCGATGAGAACCGTCAAAACACAGAAATTTAGAAATTTTTTAGATACATTTTAGAAAATCTGACATTGGTCTTGAAAAACTAAAATATAACAGTAAATTTCAAGATCAATATAAAATAATTCGAGCACAATTAGAAGTTTTGAAACGACAGTCGGAAATTTCTACATTAAAATCGAAGGGACCTCGGTGGGGCAGTGCGAATACGCGCTGTCAATCGAGGTCACAGACACGTGGACGATCGGCCGCGTGGTCGAACCCCGACTGAGGCGACCGTATTTCACTTAGTTAAGTTTAGGTTGCATGTTGCATGAATGGCTAGTATGTAAGGGACGCCCGCACCCCCCTGAAGTAATGCGAAAGCGGTTCGGAGAGGGGGGCAGTATGAACGAATAAAAAATGAAACATTGAACCTAATTCGGATGTGTTATGTTCGCAGAAAAATTGGAAATTCCAAAACAAAAATGTAAATCTCATTAGAACAATCGGAAATTCCTAAATTATACTGGAAGGTTCGTGCGAAAATACCGAGATTGTTATGACAATTTTCTGATAAACGAAGAAACTTTCGGAAAAAGAGGATACTTATATTTACATAATACATGTATTTAAGTAAAAAACAGGTTAGATCAAAAACCTACAACATTAATCTTAAATCCCAAAATTTAAATGTAAATGAAAACAATCAACAATTCTTCGAAAAATTCAAAAATTTGGAGATTAATTTAGCCAATTTCCAGAGGTGCTGGAAATTCCAATAACGAAATCTTGATTTTAAAAATATACCAAGCAATATCAATAAAAATTTCAATTGAAATAAAGAAATTCCGAGGTTTAAGTCGGATATTTTAATACTATTGGAAATTTTTAAATTAAAATTTAGTATTACACGCGAAATTTGTAAAAACATTTGGTATTTCACAATCACAGTGTCAACTTTCGCGAAGTAGCAAAAGATTCAAAACCGCAAGAGTAATGAAGACACTTGCGTGGTAAATTGACATTTTAATTAAAGCAGTGAATGCCGACATTCCAGTCGAGTATCGAAAATAAAATATAACAAAAAATTCAGAGCTTCTGAGATTAATGTCAGATGTTTTCAGAAAAGTCGAGTGTTTCTAGATTAATATAGAAATAACAAAAAAAATATAAAATTACAAGAGAAGAATAAAAGTTTCCAGATAATTCACTCGTAGATTGAACATTATACCAGAAAAAACTAAAATACCAAAAAATTGTATCCACAAAATAGTTAAAAAAACTGCCCAAATTAACGGGTAAAGTCGAAAGTTTTAAAATTTAAAAATTAGAACTTAAAAAATTATATTAATAGATTTTTTAAAAACAAAGACAAATTTTAACACCTAACTTACAATTAAGAAAATTTTAGGATCAAACTATAGTCAAAATTAGAACAAATTTACATTCAAAATGGTCAGAAAAATATAATGCACATACATATATAAAAAAAGTATTTCATAGTTAAAGCTAGATGCCAAGTATAATGAAATACAACTGAAAAGGCAATAATTCTGAGGCTGAAATAGTGTATTTCGATTAAGACATACTAGTTGGATATTTTCAAATTTGAATTGTTAATTTCAAATTATATTTTAAATGAATCTGACATTGAAAAATCAAAGTCTAGAAATGTTGGGGCTCACGTGGGAAATCTCAAATTTAAAAGTAAAAATTCTTGACTTTCAGGATTATGGTTTAAGAATTGAATAATTTGACACTGTTGTGTAGAAATTCTGATCAAACGGAAATTCCGGCGCTGAACCCGGTAATTTGTAAATTAATGATAGCAATTGTTACGTTCTTTTGAGCTGCAATCTCGAATAGGAAAAATTGATGACAGAAATTTCTTAAAGTCGAAAATGGCAAGCAGGAAGGTAGCGAACTACGAGAAACGTCAACCTAAATCTAAAACTGTGTTAGAAACATGCGAAGTTGCCCCAATGAAGGTCAAATGAAGTCATCTCTTCGGGCTCAACCCGCGTCGTCGTAGGACTAAATAATTCTGACGTTTCGCTAACCGTTGCAGGTAGTATTTTCAAGGTGTGTTAATGATACATGCAATGGTTAGCGAACTGTCAGCATCAATCAATCCTACGACGACGTCGTCTAAGCCGGAAGAGATGACTTTGTTGGAGACAAACTGCGGAAAAGCCTGCAACTTGAAATTAAAATCAAAATTTTAAGTTGGAAAACTTAAAAATTCCAAATTGATTTAAAAAAATATGAAAGCGCATTGGATATTCGGAGATTATGTTAGAAATTGCAACTAAAATCTGGAAATTCTAATACAGGTTCGAAATAGTAAATTCAAGATTACATTTTAGGTATTGCAAGAATAGGGGCCAAAATGTAGACATTATTGTAATAAATTCCGCGATATAACTGGAAATAACGCAAGGAAATAATGATCAGTTTGTGTTCTTCCTCATTCAATCGATAGAATATGGCAAAGAGCAGGTTTTCTTTTGGGATTTAAATGCAGCTCTGATTTATATTTAAACTCGAAAGCGAGCACAGCAATTTATCCTATGAATATTCATTTGAAGAGTACACCCTAACAGCCTTTATTTCTGCGTTTGATCTAGAAATGAATTAAAAGCGCGGATATGTTCGCATTTACTACTCCCATCTGTTAATGAAGTCCTCGAAATGCTCTTCGGCTGCACAAACATACAAAATTAACCGACTGCCTATAATCACTCGCTTTGAAGTTAATTCTACCCTTCCGCAACAAATCCGCGCGCATAACTAAAGCCGGCGCCGCAAAAGAAGAGTATTTATGCGTAACCGCATAAAACGCGAGATTTAAGTTAAACGCCAGTTAAAAATTTCGAACTTGTGATAACTTGGGAGCACGTCAATGAACTCGCAAATATGCAATGGCGGAGCTAAGGTTAAATAATTAAACGCTGCTGTGGACATGTGTGCATTTTGTAGGCGATTACCGAAGGGGTGTTTCTAGCAGTTAACTCTGCGGAACATCGGGTAGGTAAGTTAACTGGAAATTCTAATCGCCGTCCTGGCACTGACCTGCACCACGCAGAAAGTGTAATGGAAATCAGTTATAAAATCGCGGCAGAATTATGGAGGAAGCTCGAAAAACACGCCCACGATCTAGTGAAATAACATGTAGGATTATTTAAATTCCGGCCGGGAACGAGGAAAAATACAGGAAAAAAACAGCTAATATTAGCTCTGTAATAAGCAGATGAATCAGATAAATTTCCTCGTTAAAAGTAACAACATATTTTACTGACAGTTGGGTTTTAAACGGACGCTAACGTTTCCAACGAAACAAAAATGTTCCTGCTACTTACGGTGTCATGTGAAATTCATTTTTGAAACGGGCAAAGGGATTTAAAAAGCGATTCCGCATGCAGAAACATGTCAACGTTCACTAACCAAAAAAATTTAGACTTACATGCTACAGGGTGGATATAAATGATTAATGTGCCACTTTACCAGTCAGCCACACACAGTACTTACTTCGATCAAGAACTAATAAATTAAAGCTTAAAATTGCATACAGACGTCTATCAGATAGTTACGTGGCAAGTGGTAAAATAATGTATAAAAAAAATAAGGAATAAATCTCACAAAAGTCAAGTGCAACTGCTTTAATAATAATCTTACCTCAAATACATTTCCTCGTTGAATAAACCACATATATTCCTGACAGTTGAATTTTAAACAAACGGTACGTTGACACCAAATATGAACAACAGCAAAATGTATTTCAAAACGTTTTTCACGTACAAAACGTGTCAACATTTACTAACCAAAAAATATAAAATACAGAGTGGTTATAAACGAATGATGTGCCGCCCTTTGCAGATTGTGCACCTAGATAGTACAAACTTCTACATATAATTTGAAAAGCATTATTAATTAGAATAACAATTTTAACATTGAAAAATATGCTATACAACGTCAAAATTCTTTTTTTTGTATAAGAATAGATACTTACATTTGATCGAACTTTAGAAATTATTTAAAACTACTGTTTTGCGTTGTTCCATAATCTAGCTTTGAATTTGTTATTACGAAGATATACAGTGTGAATGATTTACTACACTCAGACATTTATGTTATAAAAGTATCAAAGAGAAAAATTAAAAAGGTACCTTACCCAATTGACAACCCTTGACAATATGACAAATAAACAGATTTAGAAACTTCTATGGAAAATGTATTTTCTCTATTTTAATAATATAGTAATTTATTTTTGATATTAACATTCTTACCACACTCTTTCTATATTATCCTCAAATCATAACTAGAGGAACGATACTTCCAGGTAAAATTCAGACAAGACCAAACAGAGCTACACAAAATCAAATCAGGCGTGACACAGGGCAGTGTACTTGGCCCCATCTTGTACCTCATTTTCACAGCAGATTTGCCAACAAATCCACACTCATTATATGCTACTTATGCTGACGACAAGGTAATTATGGTGAAACATAGAAATCCGGTTGTTGCCTTAAATTTCCTACAACAGAGCCTAGACGAAGTACTACAATGGACCAAAAAATGGCGTGTTAAATGAAATGAAGCAAAGTCCGTTCACATAACATTTACAAAATGCAAAGGAACATCTCCAGATGTCAAATACCCAGGCCTGCACGTCGACAAGGGTTTAACATGGAAGTCCTACATCTGGAAAAAGCGCAAGCAGCTTGGTATGAAATTTCGCCAACACTACTGGCTTCTTGGAAGAAAGTCAAAACTATCGCTAACCAACAAGCTCCTCGTATACAACACAGTCTTCAAACCCATCTAGACCTATGGCATCCAGCTATGGGGTGCAGCAGCTAACCCCAACATCCAAATATTAGAAAAATTTCAATGTAAAGTACTATGTGTGACGCGCCCTACTTTGCACGAAACGCAGACATCTTACGTGGCTTAAAAGTTGACACAGTGAAAGACGCGATAGGGAAATACAGTGAAAAATACTTAAGCAACCTGGAACATCATTCTAACGCGTTGGCTCTGAACCTGAACTAGACAATAGTGCAAATATTCAAAGATTACATACATAAAAACCGCAGACCTACCGCATAGATTTGACTAATTAAATTAAGTTATTAATTAAGTTACTATTATACAAACCTTATTTTCAAGTAACGTCTGTATTGTAAACCGCAGGGTTACAATCTTTTATGCCATTGTTTCACGTCATTCAAATTACTAACCTAAACTTTGCTTATTGTGGTTAAACAGATTGCAAAAAGAAATATACTGTCTCAAAAAAATATATTTTTTTTTTATATTATGATGCATTTACAGTGGGATAAGTTCTGCTTTCCGTTTTATCTTCTATCTCTTAAAACAATGAAGCGAGCTACTTGGACATGTTAATTTATTTACACTGTATACAACCAAAATAACAATAATAAATACACTTTCCAGTTACCAGAACTAACTACACAAGGTCAAATAAAGTAGTTTTCTATTAATAAATTAATACGTATCTACAACAGTTACAGGTGTTTAGTAATTTCGTAGACAATCGACTGCTTTTTAATATATGCAGGGAAGAAATAGAAAAAATGCCTTGCTTGAAAGCAATTAGCTGAAGAAAAACGAAACATAACAAGTTTCTCACGTACATGTTGGTGTTGTCAGCAACGGACGACTGTTGACCGTGCTTCTACCTCTCGCCGCGCGCTGTCCATCGTCGGATAGGTATATAAGGAGCAGTAATTCCAGTGAAAAATCATTTTGTGTTAACGTTTTTTTGTTGTTGTAGATTGTTTACGAAAGATAAAATATTAGTTCCGTTTCTAAATCTTTTGTCGGGGAACGGCCGTCCGGGGAGTTCCGACGTCTTTCACCCGTGCATATGCGCCACATTCTCAAGTACCAAAGACATGCGTTTCGTTTTTAGCTTTATATTCTATCACTTATAATAACAGATATCTGCATTAATATGTTAAACTAATCACACTGTATATACCATCGAAATGACAGATTTTGAAGCACCGCCTGGCGTCCATTTTATGGTTGCTATAAAGAACCACAGTCCCTGCAAAATTACTTTTCTTTGGCTACTTTAAAATTTAATAAATTATTACATAACATTTAAAACAGTAAAGGCACACGCATATAATTTTATATTAACATTTCTTTTAATAATTTCAGATTTAATAATTAAAAAAGAAAGAAGTTTCCAATGCGTTCATTAAAAATCTCAATGACTGTTTACCTTTGAAATTTCACTACAAGAAAGTAATTACCAAATCAAAAGTTTGTACCTGATTTAAGGTTAATTACTTTTTTAATTCGAACTTAATTGCTAATTAGAGGTTTGCGAATGACGTGTCCTTTAGCATTGAAGATATTTCAATCTTTCTTCGATTTGAGATATTTCTATTTGCGTAACTTTACCTACAATTATTGTGTACCTTCCTTTAATTAAAATTAATTATGCTAGCTTACACACTGAATGTTAGCTTTCTATGCCAATTTTTGTAATATTTATCCAATGAACATTTTTCTTCTAATTAATGCGTACTGAAATGCTGATCCATAAACCATAAATTATAGAACTCAGACATATAAACGTAGTGTGGTATCTCATTTTTTTTAGTAGACAAGTCGATTGTAAACTTCGCTCTAAACTTTAAAAACGATATTTCGTAATTAAAAGCGACGTATGCATTTCACACGCGATATACTTGTTGAGTTCAAACTGATCACAATTTAATTTAGCGAGTTTAAAATCGATTTTTCGACAAACTTTCTTTAAACTATTATATTCCGTTGGTGTTATCGATTTGTCTTAGTGTTTAAAGTTCGTACATTCCTTCTCAACTTCTAGTTTGAAGAGAGTATTTTAATTTCAACATTCTTACACTCACTCTTCTCAGTTTTATCGATTTATCTATTTCACAGTCGACCCGTACAATCTATCTAATTTAGAATCTGTTTCTGGAGTTCGATATCGACACAGCCAGCCTGTATTCAATTAATTGAGGGGGAAATCGGCTTTATCGAGCTTAAAGGCCGACATGGTTCGCTGAAGGCCCATTTACGGAATATGACATTTCAAGTTTTATAATTGTTATAAACAAACTCAAATAGTAGCGGTCAAAATGCAACCATCACTTCTAATTTAAATTGTTGAGTTTAAAGTTGATTTGTAGAGAAATTACATTGCAATACTACTGATTTTTCAGAACAGTTATCAATTATACCGAGTTTTAGAGTGTAATGTCAGTATATTTCATGCAAGCTTGAATTGTTAAATTTATATGGAAAAATATACAATATATTAGTGTCACCTCCAACATTGTAGTTATAGAGTCGATATTTTGAGTTTAAAAATCGGTATATAATGATCAGACTTAATTGGTTGAGTTATAACTAGATTTTTGAGAAATTTGCAATATAGTCTAGAATTCTCTTCTAATAATTGTTATCAATTTTCCGACATATCGTTTTTAAAATCGTTAAGTTGAACTAAATCCGGCTTCTCGACTTTAATCGACAGGTCAAGATAAAGTGGATGTGTTACATCTCGCGCGTTTAAAATCCACGCGTTCCGTTTACTCTCGACTTATCCAGTTTTCTTTCGACGTTTCGAGCTTTAATGTCGACACGTTTCGTTCAAACTCCAATTATAGACTACAGAATCGATTTTTAAGACAGCTGTTCAGTTTAGATGGATGCAATATTTAATTTTTAATTTGAGTGTTATTTTAACATGATTTCTACTGTTTAAATACACATTTATTACCAATTACTAGTCAATTCCAATATTACAATTCTTCAGTGGATCCCAATAAAATACCACAAATATACAGTTGCAGGAAAATCTGTAGGCAGACCAAGGAAGAAGTGGTCAGATCAATAAGAGTATGCCAGAACGGGCCACACCACATAAATCGTGTGTGAAGAAGATGAAGAATTTCTCCCAAACCCAGAAACCGAATCCCCAGGAAACTCAAGCACCCCCCCAAGCATTCCCCGGCCTCCCCGACGCCTTCTAGAAGATACCCCCTAAGAATTCGACGAACATTGTTAATACCCACAACATATACATGCAATACTGCACCACTTTTAAATTAACTTTCTGATACCCACGACGTCATAACTAACTACCAGAGGACTCCCACCTCAAAGAATAACTAAAGGAAGCAAAATTACCAACTACACGACCACAAGCAGGTGCATGGACCCACAAGAAGGAAGAAGGCCAAAAATCTATAATGACGATAACCTGTAATATCGTAAGTATTTTTTTTTAGATAAACGTATCCGAATCGGGAGGTAGACGAAGACAATTATATACCAAACGATTTTTGGGGTAACTGTTACTTAGACCGGAGCCTTTTACAAATTAATTATACGAAAGGTCAAACCGAAAATTTAATTTAGGTGATTCTACCATCACTTACAGTCTCATAAAGGGTCTTTATTCTGGACATCCTTTTGACCACCGGTGAACTCCCGAGCTGTAACTATTAGCCAAAGAAATTAATAATAAGGAAGCAAAACATGAAGGGCGACACGGTATAATAAAGTACACACCTGCACGTGCAAAGAATAAATATTTATAAAGTGTAACACTATCGACACATTTATTTCAAATGACTGATTTATGTTTCCTTTATTCTTGGCTGGAAGAAGTGGATGTAAATCTAAGCATCGCTTTTAAAGAGTAGGCGTGGTGCAGTGTCGATGGCGGTTAAGATAAACGACTAGATTTTCAACAAAACCCACTTAATTTTAGAAAATTCGAGGTGATACCGAATTCGTTCCAACGCCTACTTAAATTATTATAAATTACTGTCTTCTACACAAATTGTGTATTCTATTTTATTTTGGAAAATGGAATCAAAAATTGTAGTAGCGTAATTATCTGATAATATTTGGAAGATACCAAAATATTGACAAAAATTGCTTTGCTATTCTGATAAATATAGGAACCTCGATTTACCAAAAAAAATCTGAGTTAGATCCCACGCAATGTTCGCGTTTTACGAAAAGCTGGCGGACCGGAAGCCTATAAGAATGCAACACACGCCCCACTTATTTTACATTAAAATAACTAAATGATGCCAAACCCAAAGCAATGAATTTCACCTTCGTGCTTTGAGACAAGAAATATTTCGTTGTATGAATGTGCCAAGGTAGAATAATTACATAAAATCTATGTGGTAGGCTGGAGATACGAAATTTTCATATTTTTGTTATTGTACAACAATCCAGAAAGACAATTGAGTAGAAACTTACTTATTAAAATACAAATACTGTCATCAGACTATACCTAAAATTAAAACAAAAATGACAAGTACACTGCAACTAATTAATTTGTTAAACAAACGCTGTGCTATAAAATTAAAGCTTTTCTGATTTTTTCTGAATCAGCAATCCACTATTTTTCTAAGTCTGACAACACACTCAAATAAGTGGACGCGACTGCCTCCCTGGACTTTCCCATACTGGAAACTGTTCATATCATCTTTATTCAACAGTAGAGTTATTTTGCTCAAAACGGTTGTTCAAGTGCTATCCTAAAACCTTGCCTCGTAACGAACAGACTTACCCTTAATTTCCTTTTAATATGCAACCAGGCATACTTCATTCTCTACTATATACGTCGCGCGGTCTAACTAGTACCGATTGCTGTTGCTACCGAGGTAAAATTTTCTAAGTCCCTGGAAATTATATTTTGTAGGGCATAAAAAATCGATTTTTTTATTTTCGCGGAAAAAGATTCTTTGGCGCAAACAAATAACAACCGTTAGAATAAAAAAAATATTTTTCTAAAAAAGAGGGGGGAGGGGGCCGGTGCGCTTACATATATCCACGAGTGTAATATTTCTTTGCATATTCATATGCTCCATTACGTACTGAGCGATTCAGTGAAACCCCAGCTTCCTATCTTTTTTCGTTTATTAATTAAAGGAGTTTGAAGTTTCAAACTTCCAAGCTTCGTAGAGGGCGCCACAAGAAAATTACGGATTTCTTCAAAAAACATATCGATAGCCCCTTGCGAGGTCTGTCGACATATGAAGTTAAAAAAAATTCCTTGGAGCAGTTTTTGAGAAATAATTTTTTGAAAATTTCCAAAATTTTGAAAATTCGTAATTTAGGCCCCTTATAATTATTCAAAAAACTTTTTATATCACCTCATTTTACCCTTCATATACTATTCAGAAAATAAAAATCATTTGAATCGATTCATCCGTTTTCGAGTAATTGGGCGTTAAACTCAAAATCTTCAAAAAATCATAGCGCCCTTCAGTTTAAAGCTAGCTAGTTCGGCAAAAAACTAACAGATTTGTCTTATGACCCTCTATCGTTATC
>JABXWE010102911.1:0-54605 GCA_014611495.1 Limonius californicus | reverse complement strand
ATTCATATGCTCCATTACGTACTGAGCAATTCAGTGAAACCCCAGCTTCCTATCTTTTTTCGTTTATTAATTAAAGGAGTTTGAAGTTTCAAACTTCCAAGCTTCGTAGAGGGCGCCACAGGAAAATTACGGAGTTCCTCAAAAAACATATCGATAGCCCCTTGCGAGGTCTATCGACATATGAAGTTTAAAAAAATTCATTGGAGCAGTTTTTGAGAAATAATTTTTTGAAAATTTCCAAAATTTTGAAAATTCGTAATTTAGGCCCCTTATAATTTTTCAAAAAAACTTTTTATATCACCTCATTTTACCCTTCATATACTATTCAGAAAATAAAAATCATTTGAATCGATTCATCCGTTTTCGAGTAATTAGGCGTTAAACTCAAAATTTTCAAAAAATCATAGCGCCCTTCATTTTAAAGCTAGCGAGTTCGGCAAAAAACTAGCAGATTTGTCTTATGACCCTCTATCGTTATCCGCGATAAAAGTTTCAAAATTGTAATCACGAAAAAAGTGATACCAAAAAAACATGCGTAACTTCCGCTTCCGGTTTCGGATTTTTTGAAAAGCTTATTTTTTCGATGAATTTTCGATACACCCCCGCATTCCAAAGCGCATCAAAATCGGAGCAATACTTTCGGCTGTAGAAGCGTCACATACGTACGTACATACGTACATACGTACCCACCCACAGACAGACATTTTTTAAAAACCACTTTTTTGGGTTCCTAGAGACCCAAAACGGATATATCCGTTAAAATCTCGATTTCGAAAATTTTCATGATTTCAATACTTACCCTATACCTATAAGGTATGGGAAAGTAAAAAGACTGTTAAGGAAATTATGATCGTTGCTTTTAAAGACGCTTGAAACATTATCTTTTATTCCTCAGTAATAACATGACGCGTTTGTGTTTTTATAGATTTATTTAAAGGTATTGTCTAATTCAATGCATGTAACGTAGATTTAGGTTACTTTATTTTTTTCTATAAAGATATGTAACATGTGTTTTTTTAAATTTCACGTCAAAGTCGGCGCTCATACATGAGCTGTTTCAACGTAACATAATTTTTTGCATTTGTGCCGTTTGTGGTTGTTTACTTCGATTTTTTAGCTTTTTTGTGAATTTTTAACCTGCAGGTTGAAAAATCAGTCTTTTTTAAGATACAATGCGGTATTCCGTTAGTGAAATACGTAAGTACAATTCAGTTTGTTTTAATAATTTTAACTAAAACAGAATCTTTCTTTAAACATCAATTTCACTGACTAATCCCCACCTGTCGATTGTTTGTGTTGGGTAACGTAACCTCTTCAAATGAAATTGTTTTATTACAGGAACATACAATTTTTATAATTGAATCCTATATTCGCAACGGCCGTCGAGTTGATGGAGTATGGCAGTACTCAATTCATGATTGTTTTGAAGAGTTTCGCTAGGAATTTTCAACATTGTGTTGCCTTATAACACTTTTCGTTGTTTTTTGAATCACTGCGTTGAAGTTTTTTGTGAGATGGATCCATTTCGCGCAAAGAAGGCAGCGGTCATCATCCCGAGAAGAACGGCAAAAGTAACTGAAAATGTAAGACAGATTATGGAAGATGACGCTCGAATCTCGGTACGCAATTTGTCGCAAAAACTTCAGTTGTCAGTTAGCACTGTCACAAAATATTAAAGAAAGATATCCACTTGTATTCCTACCATTTTCATTTCGTACAACAATTACACGAAGCTGATTATCCTCAGCGTATCGAATCTTGCCAGTGGTACCTAAATATTCTCAATGACGACTTATTAGAGAAAACTTTTTTCACGGACGAGGCCTGGTTTTATTTAGATGGATTTATTAATTCGCAAAACATGCGTTTACGGAGTTCAGAAAAAACTAATTTTATGGTAGAGATACTTCCTCATTTTCAAAAAAATAGGAGTGTGGGCGGCCATTTCAATGCGTATATGTAGAATAGTTGTACCATACTTTTTTGAAGGTAAAAGTAATACAGAAGAATTTATTTGTTGAATAACCAACAAAGATTTTTTCAGGTACTTTGACTGCAGAAAGGTGCCGAGAAAAGATTTTACGGCCCTTTTTTGAAGAGCTTCATGATGAACTCAGATTTGGTTTTTCCAACAAGACGGTACCACTGCGCACACAACACATGATACCTTGAATATGATTCGAGAATTTTTCGACTGACTGATTATTAGTCGAAACACGCTCTTGCCTTATTCTGCTAGATCCTGCGACCTTACCCCATGCGATTTCTTTCAGTGGCCGTATTTAAGAACTCCATTTTCTAGCAGCAAATATATGACCTAAATATATTGCAGCACAGAATAGTAGAAAAATTAATGAAATTAATAAACGTATACGTTAATAAATGCAATGGGATTGCGCGAAGTGTTCGAAGGTGCCTGGGTGAAGGCGGTGAACATTTCAATCGTTTGTTATCAATTCTTTTCTTATTGCAATTAATTACAATTAAGTTATAATTAGTTTGTAACGAAGCGTTACTAATTTTGTATTATTATTTTGAGATTTAGGACTCCGTTTAATTTGTTTACATGCCGTTTACCGTTTAGAAGTTTATTAGTTTGATTTTTGGGTAATTTTACTGTGTACCGACCGATGTCTTTCTGAATGCACCCCGTATTATTTTCATTTTAGAAGTGTTTACCGATTTATGTAAAATATTATTATGTACCGTTTAATTTATATTTTGAATTTAAGGCCGAACAAGGTAATTTACTTATTATGTACCGTGTAGCAACATTTAGAATTTCTAGTTTGTTTTGTTATTATTATCTGAGACCGTTTTAGTTTAATACCGTTATTAGAGGAATGTTTAATTCCCAGTTACGTGTGTATTTGAACAATTAGCGTTTATTTATATATCCGAATATTGTAAATTGGTTTATTCAAATTGCATTTACGCGTGGAGATCAGATAACCGCATCTACGACGTAAAGTTGGAGGGGTAGCCACGTATTCCCTACTCTTTGCTGGAATGCGCGAATTAAACCAAATATTGTAGCAACAGTTACCGGGCGGGTATAAATACAAGCTCTCGAGCATTAAAATGGCATTTTTCCATCCGGTCCAGTTCGAGAAGATCCAGCAGTATTTCGGCATTGTTTACTATTCAATTGTATTGCATACCGTTCTCTCTCTCTCTCTCTCTCACTCCATTTCTCTCGCTCTCTCACTCCCTCTCTCGCTCTCTATATTCCTTCACTCAACTCCGCACCTTTTCCCTTACGGTTGCGTTTGTCCTGACGCAAGGTCCTTAACGGGATTCACCATCGCTGCGGCCGTCCTGAGGTGGTGCTTTCCGATCCCTTTTCTCTCTCTCCCCCCTTACGGCTGCGTTTGTCCTGACGTAAGGTCCTTAACGGAATTCACAATCGCTGCGACCGTCCTGAGGTGGTGCTTTCCGATCCCTTTTCTCTCTCTCCCCCCTTACGGCTGCGTTTCTCCTGACGTACCGTATTTGCTACCGTATTGCTACCGTATTGCTACTGTATTTGCTACTGGTTATTTTGCTACTGTATTGCTATTGTATTGTGACTGTGAAATCCTGTATGTTTAATGCTAAAATATAAGTATTAAACCATTCTTGCTTTAATTATTCCACGACGCACTACAGTTAGATATATAGGACCGTTTCCGAGACCGCAGTCAACTGTACCTACCTAGGACTTCCTTATCCCTCCCAGGACAACGAAGCAGCGACGGAGAGTAAACTTCGTAACAAAATCTGGCGCCCGAAGCGACCGAAGCAATTGCACGTAATAAGCAGACGTGCAATTGACCCGCAGAGTTGAGCAAAGAAAAGAGCGTCACAAGTTGATTGAAATTTATTGTTTACCAAAGCTATTTTTAAATGTTTACATTTGAATTCTTTCTTGTCAAATCTGCCTATAAAAGTAGGGTTAGGTGCGTTCAGTGATATGTTCACAATAAACTTTTCAGTGCCGACTTAGACGTCAAATTTAGAAAAACACATGTTATAAACATTTAAATGTATGTGTATAAGTATAAAAATACATAAGAAAAATGTTTGCCAAACGTTTATTTATATACTGATCTCTACAAATAACAGACACAGCAATAAATAGTTGCAAATTGCTCAGATACGTGCCAATTCAATTAAAAGTAACTAAAGAACTTAAAGAATATGGTTACGCCAGAGACTTCCAATAAACGATGAGTAAAGTCTGATGGGTAGTTGGTTCTCAGTACTCCAGTACGTTTCGGAAATGAAAGGCGTCTCATTATTACCTTTATCTGTCTTGATGTCGAGATAGTTATAATTAAACATTCAGGAATAATTACCGAAGCGGCACAGGAAAGCATTGGGAGAAAAAAGATAAGCGGACAAAAGTGACAAGCAAGGATAGAAACACTACAAACCAAGACTGGAAGTAAAATTAACAAATATCGGAAAGAGAGGAATAAGGCCAAATATGTCATTAGGTGAAAGAACAAATAGTGGAAGAAATCGAGGAACACCACAGCAAAAACCAAATAGAAAGTATGTATAGAATTACAAAAGAGATAACCAAAGGATTCCAGCTAAGGAATAATATATGCAAAAGCAAAGAGAGAGGCTTAATATGTAACGAACAAGAAGTATTAGAAAGATGGACCCTACACTTCGATGACCCACCGAACAGCGATAGCAACCTACAAAAAGGTGCAAACGAACCAGCAAAAGACGCTGTAGACAATAATCAATAAGATCAATAAATAGAATTATCAACCAACACCGAAGTGGAAGATGCTTTTCAATGCATGAAAAGGAACAAATCACCAAGAACTGACGAAATGCCAGCTAAGCTTCTACAATACACGAGTACAGAACTTATATAGTCGATCTTTTTCTTCGAGTGCTATATCACTTAGGAGATCTTAGCTATCTTCCCTCCTACGTGTGTATTGTGTGTTTTAAAATATAGCAGACATAACGGATCTAGAGCTTAACGTGAGCTCCATAACACGGGAAGTGTGAACACTTCTACTCCAGAGAAGACTTGCTCGGCAGAATATCTGGCTCATTACCTTGCGAGGAAGAACGGCCGTTAAAAATTCGCTGTTCCGCTACTGGGAATTGAACCCCAGACTTTCAGTAGTCTAAAGCGCCCACCTCTAGCCCACGATCGCCTCTAATCAATCTATGAACTATTTAACAAAATATGATAAAAAAAAAGAAATCACACAGCAATGGAAACATAGGATTCTGTGTGCAATACATACATATAGTAACAAACTAGAGTACGGCAACTGAAAAAGTATGTGCCTACTAAATGTAACGTGCAAAGTATGAAATTCAAGACCAACTCTCCTAGTAGAACAACGTATAGGGGAATATCAAGCAGGGTTCAGGAAAGAACGATCTACAATAACTGACTAAATCTTACAGCAAGACAGACTGTAGAGCAATGTTGGGAAAGGGAATGTGACACTAGCATCGCCCACTTATACGTAGACTACGAAAAGGCTTATGTTAGCATCTATTAAAAGAAAAATTGGGCAACACTACACCATCTAAGAATACCCAGAAAATACATTCGGTTAATTGAAACGACCCCATCAGAAATGAAGTGTAGATACAGAATAGGAAACAAAATATCCAACGTATTCCAGGTTAAAAAATTATGGAAACAAGGGGACAGTTTTAGCCTGTGCTGTTTAATGTGGTACTAGAATGAATAATTTGGGAGGAATACATAATGTCGGGAGCAACGATTTACACGAGAAAACACCAAATAGTTGCCTTTGCTGATGATCCTCGAAAAACGAACAGACCTATTGCTATTTATTGCTTTAGGGAGTTCTCTTTCTAGTATGTCTAATTTTGTCTAGAGCCCCGTTCCTGATATTTGACTTTGTAAGCTCCATCTGCAGTGAATATAATGCGTGATGTATTAAAAAATTTCAAATATTTGATTTAATTAATGTTACACAGTATACTGCTACAACGTAGATTAGTAACATCCAGTCATTTATTAGTCGGATTGTAGTTTGTAGATGTTCTTTGTCATATTTCGAAAATGCATAGTGTCTTGTACTATTTTTGTATGGGACTTCGAATTTCACTACTTAATTTTCAAAATGCTTAATAGTGTAGATGTAATTTAATTCTGGTACTGCCTTAACTTTATGAAAGGTGGCAATAGTAAGCATGTTTTCATTTTTGATATTAAAGATTCATATTATGCCCTGTCTTGTATTTTCGCTGTAAAAGCAAATTTAAATCAATTAGTATGAATAATAGCTGCTTACATTTGCTTTTTTCATACATTCTTCCAGTTTCTTTTGGTACTTTTTAATGTTTCCTCTTGTATCATCTTGCATATGAGCTTATGTGCCTATTAATTTTAGGCCCAATAGTTTAATTTCGGTTTGTCCTGATGCCAAGCAATAGTTAATTTTATCCCAAACTGTTGCTTTTGCTCTCGTTTGTTTCTTGTCTCTATTGTATATTTCTATATATTTCTCTAAGTCTTCACACCTTAAGCATTTTGGTATTGCTTTTCAATTTGTTTCTTACTTCTGTTTATTTCGTTGAGATTGCTTGTACATTTTACGTGTCCATTATCTTTATTCTTTCTTAGCTGGATTAGTTTTCTTCGTGGTTTTCTTTCCTTACAGGACTATATCGCCCAGCCTGTCCTTTGATGTAGGCTCTACCGCGCCTTTAATTTTTGGAACTCTTCCGCTTTAATAAATTCTTTAAACTGTAAAACTAAGTAAATTGCACGGATTGGTCGTGATTCAAAATAGTGTAGTAGTAGTAAATAATACGAGGGGAGTTTTTTATGTTATCTACCTTAATATAAAAACAACAAGTTAGAGAACAAACAAAATTTTATTTTCCAACATAAGAACCATTACCGCTTTCACACTTATTCCAACGTTTTTCTAATAACGCCATGCCTTGGAACAAAAATTCTTTTGATAACTTTGCAAAATACGACAGAGTTCAAGAGTTCGACAAAAAGCGACGCCCTCTCATGTGATTTTTGAGTTTTGGAAAGAGATAATAGTCACAGGGGGCGAGATCGGGACTGTACGGTGGGTGTTGTAATTCCTGAAAGCCGCATTCATCAATTGCTTCTTTAACGATTCGTGCTGTATGCAGTATGCACCCTGCAGTGGTCGTGCAGAAGCACAGTTTTCTGGGCAAAATTGTTAGGTCTTCTCGCGCGTATAGCTGCTTTCAAAATGATTATTGTTTCTTGTTTCTTTGCAGACATTCTCCGTTATTGTAGACCCTTTTGACATATACTCAACCCATAAAATCCCTTCAGCATCCCAGAAAACTGTTACCATCGCTTTTCCCGCTGGGAATTGCGTCTTCGCCTTCTTGGTGGCTGAGAGCCATTATGAAGCGATTGCATGGACTCTTGTTTCGTCGGTGGATCCCAGTGGTGTACCCAGGTCGCATACTCAGCTACAATTTTAAAGAAGAAGTTCTCATCTTGGTTTAAGCCGCCAAATTATCCTCGCAAATTCGTCAGCTACACAATTTTTGTTCAGAAGTGAGCAGCCTGGTAATCCACCGTGCACGACTTGCTTATTCCCAAATCTTCATCTTCACTCGGCGATCAGTCAACACCAAATCTTCAACTTTCTTTATGTTTCTTCTGTGTTTGTGCTTCAAGAGGTCTTCCGTACTTTGGGTCATCCTGAATGGGCTCCCTGTCCCATTTGAATTGCTTACACCAAAATTTAACTTCAAAATAGGACGGGCCCATATACAGCCACCATTCTCTTATGGATATTCTTTGGATTATTGCCTTCTTTCGATAGAAATTTTATGACACTTCTATGTTCAAGTGTTAAATCATTCATTTTTGCACCTCTAATTATACAGAAATGACAAATCTTAAGCGAGTTGTATTAAAGTTGGAGGATACGCTCTAAAATGTCACAGAGACTTGACATAATAAAATTATCACCATAACATTTTGTTTTCATAGCTAGGTAGATAACATAAAAGCTCTCCTCGTAGCAACAGCTATCATTTCAGTATATCATTATAGGTATAAAGATGGCAGCATGAAGTAATGTTTCTATATGCCCTTCTAAAAGTGGTTTTCTATTATGAATTCATATCTCATTCTTAAATATTACAAAAATGAAATTTTTGTAACTGTTAATTTTTTCGTTTATTGATATGTGTGTAGATATTGTTCTACAGACTCAAATAATCACCATACAATTACTACTTTCTCCTCCTCTCCTCTCTTCCTCTCGTCCTCTTCCCCTCTCATCCTCTCCTCCTATCCTCCTCTCCTCCGCCCTCCTCTCCTCCTCTCCCCTTCTCTTCCTCTTCTCCTTTCAACCTCTCCTCCTCCCATCGTCCCACGCTTACCACCTTCCGTTCTTCCCTCCTCTTCTCCACATCCCCTGCTTTTCGCTCCTCCTATTTTCCTTTCCTTCTCTCCTCCTGTTTTCTTCTCCTTCTCTCCTCTTCTCCACCGTCCCTCCTCTCATCCTCTCAGCTCTTACCCATCCACTCTTGATCCAACGTCTCTTCCAATTTACCTATTATTGTCTATCCGCCTTATGAATGGTCTTTCTACGCTTATCTTTGTTTCCCTTGATCTGCACAACTTTCCTATTTATACATTATTTTGTATGAGAAGTCCACGTACTACATTTGTAAGTAGCGAGAGCTCTTATTAGCTCTTTTTGTAACTAAACTTAAATGTAAACTATGTAGTGATTGGAGGTGACTACGAACAAAATTATAAGTGTTTTTATTGTGAAATATTTAGATTAACTTAACAATCGATTGTAGGCATCAAAAGAGAAGTAACATTGGACACGTAACACCCCTGCCAAAAATAATAATTCATTATTTCCATTATTCCCTCTGACATGACTTACTAAATAATCTTAATGATTTGTTATTTTATACTAAATGTATGCTAAACAATTCCATGGTATTAATCGGGTGGATACAGCACAATCAGGTACTCACAAAAAAAAACAATATATAATGTTATAAGAATTTACATGTTTTTAATTCCATTCGGTAGGCGTACAGCAAGTTTACTAGCCTACAGTTTTAAACACTCTGCATGTTATTATTAAATAACAATGGAAACTATGTATCACATTACAGTAGCGCACTGAAATACAAGGCACAGGTATGGTAAAAAAACATAGTAATTCTATTATATATAGTTTGTTCTTAAAGGAACTATCTGGGTTTTGGCAACCCTTTTAGACTACGTACCTAGTTTATAAGTTGAATTGAGAAAACTATCTAAACGAAACAGTACGCGATTTATATAAAGTTTTTCTCAATATGTTTGGTAAATGTACCGTTATGTAGTTGATGTGCTTGAATACCGGCAAACTCCTTGTTTTATTTTCTATTATGCCTTTGGTTATAAATTTTCAAAGGCCTAAGAAGATAAAGGAATAAAATCGTCAACTTTTAATATCAATAATATTACTCACGATATACAGGCAAACACTAAGCAAGTTTGTGTCAGTAAGGTGTGCAGTAGTGATAAAATATTTTATTGCTCACAAGCAACTATAAATTTCGCATAAAGAACTTAATAGATGTGTTCTAATTGAAATATTTCATTGTTTTGGTCGTATGATTCACGCCTTCAACAATTAAGAACCTGCTATTTAGAATCTGTGTGTTTGTGCTATTAAGAAGAAGATCAGTAAAGTGGAAACAGACAACATGGTTCGTTTTAATTATATTTCACAATATCTTTTGATATACTAACACATAACAATGTTTCAGGCTGCCAAGACTGTGGCTTTGACAACAATGATAATTAGTTTAACTATAATTTCACACCTCCATGCTGTGCACATGCTTGCATTGAGAGAATGTAAGTGCATTCGAGGATTCAAGGCACAGGCATTACATTATTATGATCCTTACACTTTATCAAAAGAAATGAAAATTAAAGTGGTATGTGTAAATCAAATACATAATGGCGTCCGAATTCCATGTGAGGAATCATTGAATATTCGCTCTTGGTGGCATTGAACATCTTCACTTAAGTATGTTTAGCGTGATCTACTGTAATATAATAATTTATTAAAAATGCAATACCTCGTGTAAGGTAACAGTATGTAGTTCAAAATTATAGGAGCTTTTTTCTATTTCTGTATGATTCGTTTGGAACAGGATTTGATTCCAATAAACGCAAATTTACCTTTTGTTATGTAAAGTTATTTATAGAAACCTGCACATCTAATTTTAATAACCTTAACGGTACAATTGGAACCGATAAGCAACTGAACCAACTTCAAGTAAAGCAAATACGACTTGAATTGAGTTTTTGTTCTACTCTCAAGAATACTTTGATTTTTGTTTTTGCATTTTGGGGAGGTTATCAATAAATAACGCAACATAATGCCTTTATTGTTAAAAAACGTTGTTCCTCGCCTCAGTGGAATAAACAAATAATAACTCGAACTTTACTTAGAAATTAGTAATATTATTTTCTGTTGTATATTATGTAATAATAGTGAGGCTCTACACCCCATGAAGGGGTTTCGCCTGCAAGGCGAAAGGTCGGAGCACCCGTATCCTTGCTCTCACTTCCGGTTGTCGCGTGCCAAATTAATGAACGTGGTGATGTGGTGAGCATCACACATTAGACCATAGCATTATTACCTCTTGTTCATTTGAACGTAGGTAGCCAATTATTTAACGCGATTGGTTAGGCCACCCCCCAGGCATCGAATCTTGGGTTTGAACTCCCGACCTTCTACACTGGAGCCCAGTGCTCTAACCACGGAACTACACTGGCGCTGTTGTATATTATAATTAATAATATCATTGACGCCTATTTTTTTAGAGTTATTAAAACAGCCTTTCGCTATATATTTCTTGAGGCTTTCGAGGTTTCTCGAACTGTCAATATTATAATTTACTTTCGACTTAGACCGCGTCGTCATTTGGGAACTACATCCCGCACTATCAGGTAAGCACCGACCTGTAGCTTTTCTACGTTTACAAGCATTTGCTCTAGAAGTTTGAGCAATATTTGTTCGAAGTAATGAGGTACTCTGGCGAGTACCGAGCATTGTCAAGGTCCATCTTATGCCCAGTTAAACCAGTATGTTCAGCGACCGCAGATTTTGTGATGCGTTTGTGTTTGCAATCACCTTTCTGCTCTCACAATCTTAACTCAATGGAACGACCAGTTTGTCCGATGTAGTTTCAGTCACAATAGCAAGGGATGTTGTAGATCCTGGCTAATTTTAAATTTAATATATGATCCTTTGCGGATCTGAAACCGTATTCCGAAGTTTCATTAATCTTAAAGACTGTCTTTATGCTGTACCTTCTAAGAATATGCTCAATCCTGTCATTAGTGCTTTTACTGTAAGATAGAAAGGCTAAGCCTTCCGGGGGTGCCAGTTTCCCCTTAGCCTTGGGCTATTCCGCATTGCGGAATACTCTCTGAATTTCTGTGGCTGTGTTACCGTTTTGTTGTAACGACATTGAGAGATGAGTTGTCTGTTGTTGTAGGTGTTCTGCTTCTGAGATTCGGACTGCTCTGGTTGTTAGAGGTCTTAGTGCAGTTGCTTTCTGTATCGGGTGGTGATGCGAATTTTTATTTAAATATCTGTTAGTATGTGTTTCCTTTCTATAAACTGCGTGCCCCAAGCTACCACCTGGATTAAGTGTAACAAGGACGCCTGACAATGGAATACTGTCTTTTTCTTCTACTTCCATTGTGAATTAGATATTATTATGAATTGAATATACAGACAGATATTTAAATGCAAATTCCCATCATCACCCGATGCAACTATGGGTTCACAAACCGCGAGCAAGCATAAACCGATTAAGTATTATTGTCCTGGCAAATAAAATACATTAAGATCAAATCCTTGTCCGCCCCAAGGACCTTAGAACAAATATTGCTCAAACTTCTATACCGAATGCTTGTAAACGCAGACAAGCTACAGGTCGGTCCTTACCTGATAATGTTGGGTGTAGTTTCCAAATGACGACGTGGTCTAAGCCGAAAGTAAATTGTAATATGTACAGCCTTTCCTTAGTCAGAGTGTTTTAAAATAGGACGTACAGTCCCCGACACAATTGACGCTGTTAACAGTCATGTGTAGGCAACATGAATTCAAGCTGCAGCGAGCAACGAAATAGCTCTCTCTTTATCCAAGCGATTAAAATCTCAGCTTGTTGCCAACAATGCTGTGAAATACGTGTTTCCTATAAGTATTACAGCCACTAAAAGCATCATTACTTGTAACGTTCACATGGACCTATCTCAATGAAGCGTTTATGGTGTTGTTTACGTCCCAATAAACATGTATGGAAAGTCAATCGATATAAAGTTTTGCGTTCGAGGTTCAACAACGATGGATAGGTAAGAAGAATAAAAAAAAATTTTAAATCATAACATGTGTTACAAACGTTTGCGGCAGTTACAATGATCAACTACAACTGTTAGAAGTTATAAGCACCAACATTACGGAGGATAAGCGAATTCAGCAAGCTGGAGCACCCTCATATTTTTCTATACAAGTATCCAGTTAATCCCATACCAATTCAACCATGTAATGCATCCATGTATTAAGCGACATTGTAGTTAGAGTTATCAAATTATGAAAATTATTCCTTCTTGAAAGTCTTGGCCGTAACGTTGTCTTCATCGTGATCCAGTCGTGCCTGCGAATTTTGCCTGCTTCCCGAAGAACCAAGAACACCCCAATTGTGCCTCTCTCTACTCCGTACCGAAGAAAAAACTAAGGTAAAACTTGCCAATGTACTATACAGTGATTGTTTTCCTCTGTTTATCAGTGTTTCGTTAATGACTAAGAAATATAACATTTTAATTCCCATGCAATATTAAAACTGATGTAACCTTCAGTGGCCCAGTGTTTCATTATTCGTTTAAGTTAAAGTTTAATAAATTTCTGTAAACTCGAACGTCACTGGTTGCGCAGATCTGTGTGGTTAGTAAAGTAAATGCCGCAAGCCAGAGGCGGCGAGCCTTTATTGTTCGAACCTTCCAACTACCCTTGTATTACCTATATCATAATTATTACCGTTTTGAAAGTAATCTTTGGTTTTGTAATATGTGGCCAATTTCAAACAATACAGCTATATTTGTCTTAAAATTCACCATATCTTTTATTTCTGTGTATTTGTATTGCATTGTGTGCATGAACTTTGTAAGCTATATATACACGAGGAGCTGCTGGCTTCTCGGCTTCCCACGAGAGCCTGCAATCTGCTGCGATTTGGAAGGTGGCGCCCGGTTATTTTGACCTACTCTGTACACAACTAGGTACGATTTCCCTCCCGTAAGCGTTTCTCGTGAACTACCCCTACTCCTCTGAGTTAAACCGAAGGCCTTTTTCCATCTTTCCTGTTGCGAGTCGACGAAAAAGCTCGTTTGGCCCGTAACAACAGACCTTTCAGAAACAGCTTCTATATTAAGTAATTGGACGTTTTGGAATAGAAGACCAGAGCCAAGCTCGCCAAGTCCAATGTGCTGTTGCCCTAAGTACAAATATTTACCATCAGAGCCGTAACTAGCAATTAAAGTGCCTGTGGCCATCCAACAAAAATGCCCTTTTTATAAGTACACGCGCATAAAATAATTTGATAACAATAACCGATTAATAATAATTAACGGAGAAAACGTTCTTCCGTGGCAACAAAATGTTCTTTTCCTCTTTCGTTTCTTCGCAAGTTGTTACACTTTCTGGCGCATCAACGGGCCATTTACACGTGCATCTACATGTTCAGTTCATGGGCATTAGCAAACCAGAATTTCAGTGCAGATTCCACTTAATTATACTTTCCAGTGCGATTTCTTTTAGTGTTTAAACTGACTTATTTCCAGCAACTTATGATACATGCTCAAATGTAAGCCATTTCAAAGAGTTACTGAGTTATCTGCTGCTGTTAACCGGCTTGTTAAATTACGGGAGAAAGAAAGAAATCCAGTACCACTCGCGCTTAGAAATACAATCAAAAAATTCATGCAAACAAAGTTATTGTTCGTGGACGAAAACAATGCTAAGAAACAATTGATAACATAAACCAAACTCATGACTACTATAAACGATGTTTTTCCTATGTAGTGTATACGTCCGGCCCGTTGTTCGAGAGGTGATAATACCCGAATGATAACATTGTCCATGATTCTAATAAGCGGCGTACACTGTAATAGTATGCAAATTTATTGTAAAGCATAATCAAATACTACATTTATTAAATACATTTATACATTAATAAACAAATAGAATGCTTCCTTTAAACTGTTTTAATTTTTCCTCGCTTTTGAATTTGTAAACCCATCAATGACACAATCGCAGCTAGCTTCAGGAAATACATCATATTCTATAGAAAGTAAACTTAAACTACTAAGTCGATCTTGGTTCTTATTTGATTTTAAATAATTCTTTATAAGTTTATGTTTATTGAAACCGCAATTGATTGAACTCTTTGTGAAATAGAATAAACAATTTTAAATGTTCAAAAAAGTAGCGACAACTACGAAACAACTGACTTAAAAAAACATTCAAATGTTTACGCCAACTTATGGACAACCAATGCCGTCTAATCATTCCGTAAATGCTTCAGAACATTTACTACCCTAATACATATTTTGGACTGCATTTCTGCTGGAACTAATGCCTGGGATCCAAAAATAAGAACATTATTGTAAAGCGAATACATTGAGCTTTCAAATGGTATGTCTTTTGATACCCCTTGCAATTGAAAATTTTTCGGGCGGAAATTAACCCAATTTTGGTGTTGAAGATAGGTGAACGGAAATAGTCAAATTACTATGCGGTCGTAAAATGTCCTTCCCCCCCTACTAACTTTTGAAAGACTTGATATTTCTTCACAAAATTTTGTGTGCTTTAATGGGAGGCTAAATACTACTTTCTAGTCCATATTGAAATTGTATAACTTTATAACTAAATTTTGTTTTAAATGGCAATGGGGGTTGAGTGTCACCTCATTTGAAAGGTCTCTTTAAGTAGAATATAATTTTATATTTTGGGAAAATTTTATAGGTTCAAAAACAAAAGACAGACTTCCAAATAATCTGTTTCTGATATTAAGCAAAACGTTAAAAAAATGTAGTAGGCGAAACAACAAAAGTAAAACAATTGAAATAATTAGTCTTTCTGTTCTGTCGCATTAATTCAGTTATTGTGTTTGCTCACATTTGAATATTGAGTGTTAAAACCGGCGATACTAACAATAATTATGGCTGATGTTCGAACGTTGCAGGAAAAAACTGAAGCAGTATTCATTTTTGTTGAAGCCAACCAAAACTTTCACGAAACCAAAAGGATATTTAATGAACGTTTTCATGACCGTCCTATTTCGAGGACGTATTTAAGAGAACTTGTGCAAAAATGTATTAACACTGGAAGTGTGCAAAACAGGAAAAACCCTGGACGACCCGCAATTTCAGAAGACAAAAAACTTCAGATAGTCGGTGAAATGGTAGCACATTCTCAGCAATCAACTTCACATGTAGCTGTTTTTAAAACGGCATAAGTTCCATCCATACAAGATAAAGATTTTACACCGGTTGATTGAAGATGATAGACGCATTGAATCCCCATATTTTCCAGGAAGATCACACCCAATTGCAGCACAAATTGTATGTGTGGATAGGAATACTTGACGAACATATCGTAGGTCCATCCGTTAATAGTTGAGATTGGTGGAAATAATCCAAACGAATGTTCGCATTTTAGCACACAAGTTCGCAATTGTCTCGATGCAACGTATCCTGGACGATGGATTGGTCGTCGTGGTCCAACAGAATGGCCTCCGCGATCCAATGACCTGACTCCGTTGGACTTTTTTTTGTGGGGGTATCTTAAATCGAAAGTTTTTCAAACAGAAATCCATAGGGGAATCGGGCCCTTTGGATTTACGACGTAAAATAACAGCTTGTGCAAATATCGGAGTTGAAACTTTCCGGAAAGTACGAGAAGAGATATTAAATAGGTTTTTCTATTGCCAAGAAGTTCAAGGAGCACACTTTGAACATTTATTAAAATAGTATTACTATTCAGTTGTTGTTGTATAAAATAAGTTTTGTTGTGTTTTAGAATCTTCTTCTTCTTCTTCTTCTTCTTCTTCTTCTTCTTTATTCTTCAATGGTGAACATTTTGAAGGCATACTTTTTTTCTTTAATTCTTAGTTTTTTCCATAAACTAGTTATTTTCAATCATCTGTCATTTTTTCTGAATAAATATTTTTTTATGAAACTCAAAAATCACACACAGAATTAAAATACCTTTCAAATGAGGTGTCACTCGATCCCCATTGCCATCGCCTAGCCGTCATTTTAAAAGTTATAAAATTTAAATATGGGCTAAAAGTAGTATTTAGCCTCCCGTTAAGATACATAAAATGTTGTGAAGAAATATGAAGTCGTTCAAAAGTTAGTAGGGGGGGGAGGACATTTTACAACCGCATTGTATACGCCCCCTGGAGAATAACTTTGGCGTGCTCGGTCGTTTTTCGAGGAATTTAGGTTTAGTATCACTAAACACGCATGTTTTGTTTTCGGTGGGCCACACTATACGTAAGTAGCGAATTACTTAAAAAAATTATGCTGTAACGAAGTTTCCGGCCAGAACACGTTTTTAAATTTATTTAGAAACTTTCCGCGTTATTATTTCACCGGAAAGGCGCTGGTGGCGCTGGTAGTCGCAAACCGAAGAGCCATCCCACTCCCTACCCGGCCCGACACGACGCCAAAACGAGTGAGATCAGCCGGACCAGCAATATAAAAAAAATTTTTGAGGAAAATTCATTCACTTCTGAGTCGAAGCCTGGAGAACGAAGTCCAGCCCAGAAACCAGTCCGAAACTGAGAACTTTTGAGTCGAGGTCCAGAGGAAGAAGTTCAGCTCAGAAACCAATCCTGAAACCAGATCTAAGTCGAAGTCCAGAGAGGAAGTCCAGCTCCAAAACCAGTCTAAAAGCCAGTCCAGTAACCTGAACTTATTGACCGAATCCTTTAACTAAACCCAGTTCACCGCATACCTGAAAATCTTAGAAATCCAGTCAACACTGAATTAGCCTGGGGTGACCCACACTTTGACAATTTAATCCAGTAATTACTTTCCGTTCAACCCTGGATTAGGCTGGGGAAACCCGCGCTTTGACAGAATAATCCCGTAAATGATTTCCGTTCCACACGGATTTAGCCTGGGGCGACCGGCGCTTTCGTTCAGTGGAATCCTGCCTTTAGCTATCCCGAACCTTTAAAACCTATTTACGTATTTTCTCCTGACCTGGAAGAGACCGCATTGAAAGTAGTTTAAATATCGCAGTACTATTTTGTTAGCCTGGGGTGACCCGCGCTTTTATTTATTACTCGCTTTAATAATTCTATACAAATACACGATTCCGGCGAAAGCCCGAACATTTCAACAACACGCCGCTATCGACCGGGGAAGACCAATACAACGCCAATACAATTCATGTCACTTCTTTTATCCCAGTTGTAGGTAACCTGAACGAATTACATATATTGCTAGGTAACCGAGAACACGAGTTCAAGGAAGCTGCGAGAATTCCATTATTGCGAGTAACCCCGTTTCTTCCACTGTAATAATAAAAATTTTAGTTGTTAAAAGCTGATTGGCATTCACAGAGAGGCGAGCGTGCAGTCCAGCTGGCCGCAACACTACTACCTCGAGTCGCTGTCCGCTGACTCGCGCGGTCCGAGTTGAAATCGCCTGCATGTCAGGGCCGAGCCAAGGCAGCTTCAATTTTCGTTTTAGAACACCGCATTTTAGTATTATTATTGTAAATATGTATTTAAATCCAGTATTTTAGTATTATTATTGTATCTATATTTACATCCAGTATTTTAGTTTCATTATTGTATATATATTTACAACCAGTATTTTAATTTAAGGTAGAATTGTAAATAAATAGGAATAAAAGTGTTAATCCGATAAATAATATTTATTCCCAGTGAGCCCTGGCTCTGAGTTTACCCGGCACGAGGTCCGGACTATTACAATGCTACCAATGAAACGTGTCGAATGCCTGCTATGGATATCCGATCTGTTTCAAAAATGTTGTTTAATCAATTCTTTACATTTAAATTGCAAAAATATTTTAATAAAAATTTGTGTTAACAGTTTGATAACTTGATCTTACACTTAGGTAACTAAAGGCTTATTGTTATTGGCTAGTTCTCAATGTCAGTTTCTATACTATACATACGCATACCAAAAATAGATATTTCGTAAAAATCACGTTTTTGGGCTGCTAGTCGCGCAAAATTATTATTCCTAAGAGTCTCAAATTCCAATGTAAACAATTTGCTAGATTGCACGGAGACTGGCTCACGTAATTAAAACTTTGGGAAACCCCTTACCTCTACGATATTTAGAATACCTAAATATGTATGTTTCTCGGTAACGAAGTTGTCATCTTCAGGAAGAACTTGGACTAACTAAAATAACATTGCTGAGGAATACTTTTGGAGATAACTTCTTCACCAAGTTAACAGTAGATTTTCATTCAGGCAGAGGGAAATATTGCTGATTTGCCAAAATATTCAAAAGGACTTAAAAAGCAACAATTAGGTTACTGTAGATAAGGTTTCTTGATTCAAGGGCTACCGACAAGGTGTAGTGGTGGTATGTTTACAATTTCAAGTCGAAACCTTGGAAGTCGAGCGTAATCTTATAGCATTAGCGTAATGGTGTTTCGTCGAACTATGAAGATAACACGTTTATCTTTGCTATTGTTTTCATACAGAATAAATTGCAATTCATTTGCAGAAGCACGACAAGTACTTATTCTACAAGGTAACGCACGGTGTTTAAATATTATCACTAGCAGCAATTTTAGAGTACCTACGCATTTATTTCTTTATTTTATCAATTGGTGTTCATTGCTTCGCATGCATTTTACAACCAATATCTTTTTTATGAAACCCCAGCTATTCTATTGCAATACTTTAAAAACTATGAAATCTGAAGAGAAGAATTTGAAAAATCTTGTTCTTTTTTCAGCATTAAAATTATTTTAAATTTCCTTTAAAATGTCTGCCCATTACCTTTCGGTTTTTGCTGATTCTATTCGATTTCCTTTCGTTAAATTTTTTATTTTTTAATATTATTGTATATAAGGGTTTGTAAACACAAAATTCAATCCCTG
This sequence comes from Limonius californicus, assembly GCA_014611495.1. NCBI lineage: Eukaryota > Metazoa > Arthropoda > Insecta > Coleoptera > Elateridae > Limonius > Limonius californicus. The sequence goes on along the minus strand of JABXWE010102911.1, from coordinate 35,415 downwards.
GAAGTACTAAGAAGTGCACCAGAATTCCCCCCATTCAAGATTTGAAAGGCTGGTACAAACAGCAAAAAAAAGCTTTGGTAGAATGTTTGGTGTATTACAAATGTCTGCCAACCAAACAATTTTAAGAATTCATTCAAAATATAGTAATGCCTCGAATAATTTAGATAACTAATCCCCCGAAAACACCGCGCTGATTGAAAAGGCACTAATTAAAAATAGCAATCTCTATAAAATACTGCAATACGTCTCAAAAATTTCAAATACCTACCCGTATTTTAAAATGTGTGTGCGATTTTATTGCGTATTAGCAATGTACACGTGTAAAGAATAATGAAAACACAGTGCTAACGAGAATCAGAAGTATACTGTTCTTCACGAAAATACGATACCTTACACCTCAAAATATCCTTAATCTGGAATATAGATACCAGAATATACTAAATAAAACCAGTACTTGGCTTAAATTACAGGACAGAAGGAGGTTTACTTGGTTGACTACTATCCTACATAACCAAACTTAACCTTGACTGTGCACAACGTGATCATTTCTTGACATGTAAAGATGACCTATCTGGGGTAACTTGAAGGTGTTCTCTGTACATCCGTAGTGGTTACCGAAACTACAGTATCCGTTACGTGCAACATAAAGTGAGAAATAGTTATTCTAATAGTTAACTTTATCGCAACAAAAAAGGTTGACTTTTGATTAACTTTCAAAGTGCATCTTATAACTAGGTACCTTTAAAGCGACCTATAGTAGTTAGTTTTCAGTTACATGCTCAATAACAGATTTTAAAAGTTAACAAGAAGATACTTGTATTGTATATCCCTGCTAAAAGGTAACCATAGCAAGTTGATAACAGTTGCACATACTGTTGTAAATTACTGTATTGCAATTGGATTTAACAATACTCCTCATTTTACTACTGACCGAATATCTTCTTATGCTGTAATTTATAAGAAAATTATTTACAACTTGAAACAAAATGTAATGTTATTACTGTTTATTTCCCATTTTTCAATCACTTACTTACAGAAATGAGTAACAAAATAGTAATAAAAATAAAAATATTATTCCTGAACCCGTAATACAATAAATCGTATTATGTGTGTATATTTATTGAAACTATCGTCTAAACTGGAAGATAATTTTGCTATTCTTTTGTAAATTGTCTTCTAGACAATCCCCGCGGTTACATTCCACACTAGCGTACTAGTAAAAATACAACTTTCTTAGCTCCCATAATGCTAACTATGAAGATAATCGTTTCTTAAGTAAAAGCTGACCTTCAAATTCTCGTGGTATTTCTTCAAATCCATAAACCAAAACAAAAAACAGTTTGGGAGTATACAAGAATCTTCAAGAATCCTTACAGATTAGTAATAGGTATATACCTATGTAGTCTGCCTTTCGAGTAGCAACGAATTTACTTTACTAGCATTATGTAAAACAAAGGCTTAATAATTCTATTACGGTTATTTAGTGTTACGGGTTTAACAACAAAATGTAACATGCTGATAAGTGATCAATTTTATATTTTTAAATAAAATTACTATAAATACTACAACATTAATAGGGAACGGTCCACAACATACACTATTAAGGGGTGGACGGTTGGATGGCATAAGACATCCGCTGTATCTCCCGGGGTTTCTTTCTTAAGCCACCAGTATTTGAAAAGCATGGGCAATGGTCATACTCTTAAGCATTCATTTTCATTTACAGTCCCTTACCTTACAATAATTTTAGTGTGTGCATCCTTTCCAATAATTATTACCTAAGACAAGTGTTCCTTTTATAGAATTAAATTTAATTGAATATTTTAATGTGCCAAAAACGGCCAGTTGTAATATTTAGGTAAACTCTTGTTGATTGGTGGCAACAACGTTGGAAATGCTACTAGAACTATCTGTTGTGTGCTTGTGGCACTCCGCCATTATTGGTTTAGGCTGGATCGGTGCCCATCAAGCTACATTGGTTATAAACCGAATAACCAATTGGTATGTTATACTTTTGTTAATATGACTTATTTTATAATTTAAGTTACATCGAATGTTCGGTATCCCTTCTTACGTTTGATGTCATTTTTGCATTTTTGCACTTAATAATCGTGGAATGTTTCTTGATAAATTGCTTTACCTCATTGTATTAAAATATAATTTAAGCTATACATTTTCTTAAAACATTATAATACAAGGCCAATTACTAAATATTTGTCTATCAAAAAGTTCAGGGGATGATGGTATGAAGCTTTCTTTAGGTCATTTTGTTTTTCATAATTTTTACCAAATTCGTATCAAATCAAGAAAATTTAATTAATAATTATAGCTTATCCTACACAAATTGAATATTGTTTAGAACGTTTGGGTTCATTGGCCCATTCTAATACCATATGATTATGTTTCAGAGATAACGTTCTAGGGATGGTATAACGGTTAACCATAGAGCATAACTTTTGGTTAACCAAAAGATGACGTTCAAGGTTAGCTTTTGAACATCTTTTATGGTTTACCTTTTAGCAACCTTGAGAATGCTCTAAGGTCGCTCTATATAGTTAACTAATTTGTGACATAGTTAACGTACAGGTTAACTTTCGTTGTATTTTTGAGAGGTTAACTTTTAGATATCTTTTGGGTAAATTTGATTAGGGGGGGTTATAGTTAAGTTATTAAAGCAAAGAGAAAATGCAAGTTTAATGAAATAACTCTTTTCGCGCGGTTGTTCAGTTAGGCTCTGTATAATTTCTGCTTAAGTCTATATAACATTGAATATGCTATCTGCGCATTGTGTCCTATACTTATTATATACTATACTAGTGTAAAGAAATTATTGGTTCAGAACTATAATATATAATTTCCGAGTTCTTGAGTGTTTCAGACGTTATTTTTAAATAGTATTTCATTAACCACATCGATCGACAATTCCGCCGATTGCAAGGCGCGATTGGTGGCGTTTTTTACTTGCAAATCATTCACCCAGCTGAAATTCATCGGTATGGAGAAGATGTGATAAACGAGGGACATGTAAAGAAAGAATGTCGTTTATTTAACGAATAGAGAGCAAACATGTATGATGAATCAATGTATGGACCATAGCGCATCCATCATCACCAAAGAGTTGAAAACTACTGTTGCTGTACATATTCCACAAAACAGGAAATTTCCAATTGATGAGACTCATGTGGTTTTCTTTAATGTTTCTTGTTCTGTTGTTTACGAAACTGTTAGTGAGCATCTTCACTACAAGAACATTTGTGTGAGATGGGTCCCAAGAACGCTGACACTAGAGCACAAGCAGAAGAGAATAACTGTTTCTCGGGCATTTTTGATCGTATAGTGACGAGAAATAAGACATGGGTATAAAACTACACACTCGAAACTACACAACAGTCTCTTGAAGGGCACTGTTCACATTCTTCGACCATACTCAAAACATTCTAACAGGCACCTTCAACCATGAAAGTTATGGCGAGGGTTTTTTGGGACCGGGAAGGCAGTTTTCTAATTGATTATCTACCTCGAGGAAAAACTATTAATGCAGAAAAGCACCGTGAAACCTTAAAAAAGTTACACGTGCTATACAAAACTGCCGGCATAGCACGTCTGCTTCGCGATAGCGAGCATTTTCGCGTTGCTGAAAACACGCCAGAAAAATGTAAATCGAAGGTATTGCACGATCCCCGGTACAGTCCGGATTTGACGCCAATGACTTTCATTTTTTCCTGATAGAGAAACATATGTAAACCGATGACGCCGTTCGCCAAACCGTTACGGACTGGTTCAAGGTACAGGCGACAGGGTTCTTCAGTAACGGAATCATCAAGCTCGTCTCTCGATCTTAATGCTGGCATGTCAACGAGGTTTGCGTTAAAAAATAGTTTAAGATACAATATGTTCATTGTAAAAACAAGGATGTTTAGTTATAATAAATTGTTATTAATTTATAACGAAACGATTCAACCAATCAAACGATCACTACACAGAACGATGTAGAATTGCACAAGGAAAAACGATACAGCTCAAGCGACAATTGGTCAAAAGGTGTGCAATGTCAAACCATCTACAAAACGAAGAAATACGAAATAAATTAGAAATATTTCCAATAACGATAAAATATGCAAATACTTGAGAGATTGAAAAGAACATCTGCAACGTACGGATACCGAGACAATGCCCATATGTACTAAAATATACTAAGAAAAACACAACACAGTGCAAATTTTTACTTAACCTCTTTTACTTCTCATCGATTTATTTATAAAATAATTCCTACCATATTTAGGTCTAACTGTTTAAGCCAATCTTCGATAGAAGTGAAACCTCAAGAAGCTCAAGAAAAGAAGAAGGCAGTATCCTATAAACTGTTTAACATGATCACGATTAAATAATATAATAATTATAAATAATAATATAATGTGTAAATAATATATAATTTTGCATCATTGTACAGTTGTATAATCCGTCATTCCTTAAAAGTTGTCATATAATAATGTTGCTTAACCTTCCCTTGCATTAGTAATAGGTGTACGTATGCGTTCGAAGTAAATTATACATAGCTGTTACACTATGTAATTTTCAAACCAACATACATACAACATAAGCACTTCCTGTGTTTCCACTCATTCAACGTCAATAACAAGGCGCTATAAACAAAATTATCTTTTTAACGTAGTTTTTCCATTAATTTATTAAGGCTCTTTAGTATTTCAGTGATTTTTTAATAGGATAATTGCTTAATTTTAAACGTAAAACGTTCGTCTGCCAACATATTACGTTATTATTATAAAGTTCTGTTGTTTTGTAAGTTGTGCCCTGCAGGATACATTTTCAATAACTAATAAAATGTCTAAAGAGTGTCCACGAATCTTGCACGGTCCCCAATTTGCAGAGAATATACCAAAAGTGTCTATGGGTTTAATCATGTTCAATTGTTTGAAACAAGGAGGCCAGGAAATTGCTTTCGTAAGTTAGACTTTAAACAAAAAAATAGAAAAAAATAATTCTATTTCATTTACTGGGTTATACTCTGCCTACCATCCTCAATACAATTATATATGTAAACAGGGTGTATCAGAAATAGGTAGAAATATTTAAACCAGTAATAGATTGGCTCAAATAGAATTCAATGGTACTATTCGTTTATCAAAAATCATTAAGTTTATTTTTTGAAATAAAAATTAAAATAATTAAAATTTTGTTTGAGAACTGCTGATGATACATAGAAAATACATTTAAGCTATAGAAGGTTTACCTAATTATAAAGTAAATCCAAAATGGCAAACACGTAAAAACTTGTTTGGCTTGCGATAAACTACGGAATTGGGAGCGGTCAAGGTTTAATTGAAGCAGTTGGACATTTTTGTAATTAGAAGGCATTTAAGAATTTCATTTACGGCTAAATTAAATTTTTGCGTTTTCACTATATCATGGGGTAAAAAAATTATAAACAAGTGCTGCTTCATCAAAGAAAAGCCCCAAATGCATAAAGCATTTAAAAAAGTACCAATTTATTTCAGAATACCCATCATTTATTTAAATCAATTTGAACGCAACTGAAAAGGAGATAAAAACAGTTTACCTCAAAAGTGAAAAGTGTATCACACTAAATGTTTAAAATGACGACCACCACTGAGAACACAAGCTTCTGCACGTCGAAGCATTGAATTACGTATCCTTGCGAAAACGGCAGGTTCTTGCCGAATCCTATCGGCAGCGTCTTCAATGCGTATCCTTAATTATTCCCCAACTGTGTTCACTGGCGTAGAATAAACTAACTGTTTCCTGTAGCCCCACAAAAAGAAATCACAACTATTTAAATCTGGCGAACGAGCAAGCAAAATCCACATGTTACGTCGTGTCTCTAAAGATACGTTTTCAAGCAATTCTGATATAACTTCGTTAAGAAAATGGAAATACAGAGCTCCATTTAAACGAGCAGGTAAAATGTATGGCCGAATAAGCTGATCACCTACAATCCCTGCCCATTCATTTAGGGAAAACCGTTGTTGGAAACTATATTCCACGATTTCGTGTGGATTTTTATCTGACCAAATGTGGGTATTATGGACATTAAACACCCTTTCTTGCGTAAATCCTGCCTCACCAGTAGATAACAAATTGAACAGGAAATTTGGTTGGTTGTTGCGCTTTTGACGAAGCCATTCACAAAATCGTGGCTACGTACAGTACATAATCCGCTGGTTGCAAACCTTGAATGCATTGAACGTGGTAAGGGTGTAGTCCCTGATCCCGCAAAATCCGCCAATAGTAGAATGGGAAACGCCAGTTTGTAACGCAAGTCTTCTAGTGCTAACAGTAGGACTTTCCTCCACTAATTCGAAGACATGCTGTTCTACATTAACAACCCTTTCTGCTCTTGGGCGACCGCTATGATGGTTTTGTGGTTGATACAATCCCGCAAATGTTGGACTGTTCTAGTAAATGTAGGTACGGCTGTATGGAATGCGGCGCTGAGGATATCGCATCTAAGTACATTTGCCTTGCTCTTAGAGCGTTTCTTTGAGCTTCCCCGTAAATAAGAACATCAGTAAGTTCAATGTTCGTAAAATTTTCCATTTGGGTAGAAACACTGTTTGCCAGCTTGAACAACAGACGCAATAGAAATTACTGACCTACCTAATAGTATTGGTTTGTGGCAGGTTATAAGAAATTTTTTTGCACTTTTATCTTACTCTCCTTTGCATAACATGTCTTCGAACTCAAATTTTTGTGATTATCCTGCGGTACTCAAACAATTTTGGGTCAAATTTTCTATTAATATTTTCTCATATCTTAAGGATCCCATTGCCAAAGAAATGTTGTTTGTAATTTGTATATTTTGTAATCTACCATCGGATTTAATATTTGTACCTATTTCTGATACACCCTGTATATATATATATATATATATATATTTATATTTCTAGATCGATGCACATACTGAAAATACCTTAACTTACGACCAAATATTACAATGTAGTGTAAAAATGGCTTATAATTTTAAGAAATGTGGATTATGCCGACACGATGTAATATCGATTTTCATTATATTATTCCCATATTAGCTGCTTTATACAGGGTGTCCGAAAAGTATGGAATATCGTATATATCTCAGTAAATATGCATTTTATGAAAAAATGTTTTCTATAAAAGTTGCTTAGTGTTTTGTTTCACATTACAGGGCAATATTAAATAACTATTCTTTAAAAAAACAAAAGCGCAACGAATTACACTTCAATTTTTTTAATGGAAAGGTACCCCTTTGTTGTACTCATTTGATAGAGAATTTTTTTCTCTTTTCAATGATGTAGAACATTAATACACTTACATTAGTAAAAATTTGATTAAAACGCAAAAAAGTATTTGAAAGATTATTTCAATGTTTATCAATATTTTTTTAAAACAATTTTTATAATAACTACACTGTACCGTTCATAGTAGATGTTCAAAGTGTCCACCATTTACAGCATGACAATGATAAAGTCGTATCTCAAATTCATTTATTGCATTTTGAATCGTTTCTGGTGTGATAGATCTAATCTCTGTTCTTATACGGTCTTTTAGAGTTTCGATATCGTCCGGCATATTGACATAAATCTTACTTTTGAGATGGCCCCACAGAAAAAAATGTGTAAGATCCATACGTTTGTAAATGTTTATTGAATATACCCACCATGCCTTTTTAGGTACATCGCACTATTCATGTACACAGTACAATTAGTCCTGATTTTACGAAAAATTTTAACAGTAATTTAGAAAATATTATAAATACACGCCCATTATAAAGTTATATTTGTAATATGCATTGCCTAAATAATGTACTAAAACGACACTATTACCAAAAATTAATTTTATTATAGATGGTGTTTTTCTACCAGTGCATATTATTATACACTGCTCAACAAAATTAGGGGAACACTACTTCAGCCGTGCATAATTTTTCAAATTAAAGACAGGCGCAAGTATCAACTTTAGTATTTTGTTCTTTCAACATTACTTAACAAGGTACAAACAACAAATATGCTCTAATTAAACTGTTTTCTTGAGTAACACCAAACTATTGAGAAGACTACCAAAATCGAAATGTGTTTTATCACTTAAAATGTAGTGGAAATTCTGTTAACGCCCGAATACCAAGCTTTAGTAGCGCGTGTGCCCTCCATTAGCTTCAATAACAGCCTGGCAACGTCGAGGCATGCTGCGAATAAGACGTTTTAACATGTCTTGCGGTAAATTTCGCCATTCTTCCACAAGGATTTTAGCCAACCCCTGAAGAGCCTGAGGTGCAGCAGGACGCTTCCTAATGCGTCTGTCGAGTAAATCCCAAACGGGTTCAATGGCATTTACGTCTGGACTCATGGCTGGTCACCCCATCACTTGCTTTCTTGTTCCAGGAGGAAGTTTGTTGTTAAATTAGCGGTATGAACTCTTCAATTATCCTGTTGTAGGATGAAGCCATCGCCGAAATAGTTCGCAAATGACACAACATGCTCTTGAAGAATCGTCTCAACATACATTTGTGCGTTGAGACGTTGGGGAACGACAACCAAGTATGTGCGACAGTCTATACTTATGCCACCCCACACCATGACCGATCCAACTCCGAATCGATCCACTTCCTGCATACACGCGGCAGTGTATCGCTCTCCAGGACGTCTGTACACTCATATACGACCATCGCAACGAGTTAGACAAAACCGCGACTCGTCTGTAAACAGCACAGACCTCCAGTGTCGAAGTTGCCATTGCACATATTCCCGGGCAAAGTTTAGACGGCTAACTTTGTGATTCCTGCTCAAGCGAGGAGCTCGCACAGGCCTGCGAGATGTCATATTGGCTTCTGTGAGTCGTCTTCCAACCGTCTGATCGGTAATAGTCACACCGGTGGCATTTCGGTGTAGATTTTGTTGCTCACGAGCAGCAACAGTTCGTCGGCGAAGACAAGAATTAACAATATACCGGTCGTCTCGTGGAGTAGTTTTTCTTTCACGGTCTTTTCCAATTCTCCTGGAATATCTACCCGTTTCTTGGTCTATGTCAAGCTTTGCAGATAACAGATGGAGTCGATTGAAGCTGGTTTGCTACATATCGCATAGAACGACGATCTTCAAGCAAAGCAACAGCCCTCGCGACTTCAATTTCACTTAAATGACGCATTTTGGACTCAGAAGCATTGAACAAGTCAAAACAGACGGTTTTACTGTGCCCAATGACTAATTTGACGAGTTTCAGATGTTTGCTTTGTGCTCAAAAACCACTTTGTTTTGAGACTTTCTTTACATTTTGGCGTCTACGATGAAAACGAGCAAACGAATCACCGTAATTCTTTTTGCACTTTGTCAATAAAGGTTAGAGAATATTGTAACCAGAAAAAATCCTGCTTCCATCATTTGCTGGAAAACTTATAGGCGCTCAAAAAAATGTTCCCCTAATTTTGTTGAGCAGTGTATTATATACAGAGTTCTCCTTTCAGAACAATTGAGAAAAACCTGCGCGAAATAAATAAAATTTGCACTGGTGTAAAAAACACCATGTACAATAAAATTAACTTTTGGTGATTGTGCCGTTCACTTAGATACATAACTGCAAAATATATATTTTTAATTAATCGCAATACTCATGAACCCAATTAATTTGTCAAACCTTGTGCTAACCAAAATTTCACAAAATCACATATACTTAGCAATGCCTCATCCAAAATAAAAAAAACGGGAGATCGTTGAATAGATAATTTTACGTTGAATTCAAAAACTTTAAATAGACAGGGTGTTCTATTTGTAAAATAATACCTTGAAGATGCTACGCTGTAGCCAACCACCCTGCCTGGTCATTGACGCACTAATGAGCGACCCTGTGTAAGTACAAAATAAATGTTTAACTTTTAAATACTACTACTCATAGAATATTGACTTAAATAAATTTACTTATTCATGTAGTGAAAACATGGGTATATGTATATGCGTGCGCTTAAATACAATCGGGGACAAACTAGACATGTGTAAAACATAGCAATCAGCTAGTTTGTAATAAAGTGTAGGTAACGTTTGTTTTTACACTTTACAGAGGAACAAGATACAATTGGTTTACAATTTGCCGCCTTATATTAGACATCGGCTAAATATTAGAGAATACAGGATGTCCCCAAACGTACAGGCAATATTTCAAAGTTGAATTCCAGACCTCATTTAGAGTCGAAAAGTCTACATAAACATATGTCCTAAACGTAACCGTTAACGAGTTATTGTTTATTTCATAATTTACATCGCTAAAATTTTAGTCAACGAATTTTATGAAACAAATCTTTTTTAATGCATTTTTATTATTTTATTTACAAGAATTCAAAAATATCTCCATTGTGTTCGATACACAAAGCCGCACGTGGCAGAAGAGATCGCTGCGTTCTTAATATGGTTGCTGGGTTAATCCTAATAATATCGGCAGCCTGCTATACTCTTTGGCGTAATTCTTCTATCGTGTGCACTTCAGTTGCATAAACAATTTGTATCATGTGACCCCAAAGATAACAATCTAACGGAGTCAGGTTCTGCCAACGTGGTGGCCATACTACGGGTTCTCCTATTCCAATCTAAGTTCTTGAAAAATGTGCGTTAAGCCAAGCTCTAACACGAAGTCATTGATGTGCTGATGCCCCATCGTGTTGATACCACATTGCACGTATAATATTTAATCGCACAACTTCCAGTAATAAGGGTAAAGAGTTTTCTAGTAAATATTCGTAATTCGCATCATTAAAACGGTGTGGCAGTTCAAATGGTCCAATCAGACGATCATTACGATACCAGGTATCATATTAACACTAAATCTATGTTGAAAATGCGAGCATCTTCTTAAATAAGAATTTTCTACAGCCCATTCATGAAAATTACGATAATTATTTATACCATCTCGTGTGAAAGAAGCTTCATCAGTCCATAAAATATGCGGTACGTTTTGATTATTTTGTACCCAATTACAAAATCACCTGAACTCTTTGATGATGATATGGATGTAAGCCAGCACTTCTTATTATTCTCCAAACCTGGTTTCTACATATTCTAGTACGTAAGGCAATTATTCGTACAGTTAAAGACGGATCTCCTTGTTATAAATCAAGAACTTGTTCACGCGATTATGGTAAGTAGATCAGTATTTCAGAAATTCGTTGAACTTATATTTTAGCCACATAAATTATGAAATAAACAATAATATGGATTTTTCGATTCTAAATAAGTTCTGGGATTCATCCTTGAAATATTACCGGTACGTTTTGGGATACACTGTATATGATTGTCACTATTAATTCTTGAGAATTTTTCGCTACCAACTGTCGATTCTAGTATTAATCAATGATTCAACTGATTACTACATAGAAACTGTCCGCAGAGCGGCTTCTTGTTACTGCTACCATGGAACTTAATATTTGGCAGCCTTCTTCGCCGACGGAATGAGACTGGTTTCTAGACTATAGGATACGCAGATGATAATATTATCCTGCCCCACGGCAAGTATAAACCAGTGCTGTGTAATCTAATACAAACAGAATGTTGATTTACTGAATAATGATGTACAGAGAGCACTCTTTGTTAATTCGACCAGCACATAGTTCGTTCTGGTTCTGTTCACAAAGAAAGGGAAATCGTTATCATTAAGATTCCAACGGTTTTCTTATTAGAGAGACAAATATCTGAGTCGTATTTGATAAAATACAAAACCAGGCGAAACAAATAAAACAATATTGGATAAAGCAAGTATCTTCTTTTGGCAGTTCGTGGCGCGATGGGCAAACTATTGTTAAGCTTTTTTAAAATCTGATGCCAACAACTCTTAAACTACTGACACTTTGCATGGATACTGTTGTGTGACTTTTCAGACACAAACTTACAACGTAAATATTCAGTAACTCAGTTGCATAAACAACATTCATATCAGTTAACATCAGTGTACGAGCTGACTGAAAATTTTATTGTGAACTACTTCGTTCGGGAATTGCTCTTAGAACCGATTGACATTATTACAAAAACAAATATAACGAACACACGAAATGAAACCAATGAAAATTACATGAGGGACGTAAGTAACAATCAACAACAGGGTCACGGATAAAACGAAACGTATTATTGATTATACTGGAAGGAAATCGATGTTAAGGTGCCCTTCAATCATTTTCAATATCAGTGCACTTCAATAAGATGGCAGAAAACGCGTTACAGCAAAAACACCAGCATCCTAAAACGCAGAAAGCTTACTGAATAAAGTCTATTACTGTGCTTCTATGAAATAATTGATAAAATTTCATTTTTTGAAGAAGTTACCAAGCAATATGCAGCGGTAGTAATCTAGCTGCATAAGCAGTATAAGCGGCAAATTAAGGGTCTATCATTTATTCCGTGTCTAGAATTAATGATACATTTCAAGAACGGTAGAATTAAGACACCATTATCCATATAAACGTTAAAACTAATTGCTACAATATTATGAATCAGCTGCAGCTGCTTGGAAAGAGATAATGAACATGTTTATTAATTTCTCTGAAAATGTAACAATCGGCAATTGTTGCTTAAACTAGAAATGCTATGTTAGATACCCTACCATTCCTTGATATATACACTGATTAAAGTTTATTAAGCTACATATATAAAGTTGTTCAAGTGTGCCACGAACCATATACATTCCGTATGTCATTCTGTAAATAATAATAGATGGACTCTTTCGTCTATATGATAAACATCAGCTTAACTATAAGAGTCCTAGTTTTTACGACGTTTCCTAATGTTATTTTTTTTAATGCTTGTACTTTTAGAAACATTAAAAAACAGAACATTAGGAAATGTCGTAAACAACTAGGATTTTTACAGTTCTGTTGATGTTTATGGAAATAGTATGACAAAGAGTCGTAATTCTCAACTAAATTAAATTTGATTAATTACTTTTCTAAATTAATGATACTTTACTAAGCATATTCTTACAAGACAATCGCATTAGTAGTAAAGCCCATGTGAATCACCGGCCCAGAGAAAGTATATTAGTTTTAGGAAGCCGTCGCATATCTCAGTAGTGTAATTGAAATACCAAAAGTAAACACCCTTAAACGAGTAGAACACAATGTCTGATAATTGTTCAAAAATCATATCCGGGCCAAAACTAGCCAGGGCCCTACCAAAAGTATCGGTTGGCAAATATCTTTTTGATTATTTAAAACAAGGAAATAACGATGTGGCTGTGGTAAGTTGAATATAGGAAATAATGTAAGTGTTATCGTTTATATTAAAGCGAGGATATCGAAGATAATAGATACTATATAAAGAATTAGTAATGTTATGTTTTTATACAGGAATTTCTGAATTTGCCGAATTATACTGAAACTTACGGTCAAACGCCTATATACTGAATTACGATTTGTCGCAGCGTTTTGCTATTTTATTAAGCATAATTTTCCTATTATAAATTGATTTTTTAAATATTTTAAGTAATTAGTTGCAAATACAACTTCTTCCAAGTTTCCATGTGGGATTTATGTTTTCGCAATTTTCGGTAGTCGTTCGGGTTGATTTCCATCAACATGCGCTTTCATTTCCTTCTTCTTCTTTTACAAACTTTAAAATCTCTTGTATACTTATATTACATTCTCTCTTAATTCGTGGTTGGGTATTTTTTCTCAGACTGTGTCTAGTTATTGCTCTTAACGTGGCCATTTCAGTGATGTTAAGCATTTGTCTAGTTTTTTTAGTATCAGCTCTAGTTTTGACTGTGTATGTGACAACACTTCTGTAGATTTTAATTTTATTTTCGGTGATCATATACTTGTTCCCCAGTAAATTCGTGTGCTTTTATATGTTTCTTGTCGAACTTCTTTAATAAGATTTTGGCTGCTGGAGATATCCACCGCTAGGTATTTAAAGGATATGGCCTATTTTATTACGGTTCCTTCGATTTCTAATTTACACCATTTCGAGATTTTCCCAATGGCCTTGCATATGTTAGTATTTTTATTCCGTTACGAATTGATGTAGCAGGCGTTTCCGCTTTACTACTCTATTTACCATTAGGACACCATAACATATTATACCTATATTTTTAGCACCCAGTTTATAACTGGGTTTCATTTTAACGGCATCGTAATTTTGTCGGTTACTAAGTTGAACAGCCGTGGGCTAAGGAAATCGCCCTTTCTTATGAGTATGTTTTCCATTGTTTGTTTTCTACCTTAATCTCAGTTGCTACGTCAGATTACAATGCTGTTATTATGTTAATGAGAGTTGTTGGTACTTGCCTGCATTCTACTATGGGTAGTATATCTTGTACAAAGCGGACGAACGCTGGTTTACAGTACTCTATGGTTTTCGCACATATTTGACGCATTAAAAACATGGTGTCACTTTTCATTCAGTTTTAGTTTAGGAATCTCAATCAAACTTGGTGTATGTAAACATCCTATCCTTCTTCTTTAGCAATTTGTACATAACACAAAAATATCATCAATTGTGCTTATGTCAAATAAGTTAAATATCTTAAGTGATGCAAAGTAGTGTGAACAGTATTATTCCATGCAAGTGTACTTGTTATTAACTGTGAAACTGCATGTTAGCATTATGGGGGAACAGAATCAAGTTGTATGGCAAATGCGAAGACAATTAACGCCAGTACAGGTTGTTCAAGCGAACACTTTGCTAAGAAAGAACAGCGGTACGTGGCTCAGCAATTACAAATTGCAAACGACTACAGGTGAGAACGGTTTTGTTCGTTTGCAAGCCCTTCGCAATCGTACAGCTACAACACGAGACTTTCACACAAACGTTCGACAAGCTACTCGGTGCATAATTAGTGACGAAACGGTTCGTAATAGCCTGCACGAAGATATTCTAAGGTCCACAAGACCAGCTAAAGTGCCCAAATTGGCTAGATGCCGTCGTATAATGTGATTGAAATTCGGCCGAGAATACCTAAACTGGCAACTGAGACACTTGCGATGTGTAATGTTTACAGAATCCATGTTCCTTCTCTCTGATAATAATGGGCATGTGCGTGTATGGAGAAGACGACGAGAACGTTACCTTCCTAATACAGTATGAAAAACTAGTCTCTTTGGTGGTGGGGCGGTAATAGAATGACGCTGCATCACGTTAGATACCCGCATTTAGCTTATCATTGTTCGAAATGATGTTCTTAACGCACAACTATACATGAATGAAATTCTGCATGTACATGTTCAACCGCATCCGCAAAATTATAGTAGGGAATACGTTTAAAGGCATGATAATGGTAGATCACACGTCACTAACATAGTTATAAATTACCTCCAAAATCAAGACATTCAAACAATGAATTGAGCACATCTGGGGTATACTGGAAAGCGGTGTTAGCACTCGGCCAAACCCTTCTCAGTTGGAATATGCTCTGGTAGAAGAATGGCAGCGCATCCCGTATGATGTGACTCGTAGGTTAATTCGCAGCATGCCAAGACATTGTCAAGCAGCAGTTCGAGCAAGAGGAAGCAATCCTTCATGTTGAATTTATTTTTATAATAAGTAGTGAAGTGAAACCAACTTAAGAAATTACAGTTTGTTATCGCATATTTCCTGGATTCTCTTAGTTCTTGTTACTGATAAGTTCGAAACTATACGAAGATTACAAATGTAATTATAATTTTAAAATACGTATAGAGCTATCCAAATAAACAATTTATCTAGATATGTACCAAGTTTCATCAAAAGACCTAAATTAAAGGTAAATTTACTCCACTGAAAAATTGACTACCTTCTTCTGTTGGGTAGTGTATATAGCTAAGCAAGTTATCTATTCTAGCGGTTCGTGAACTTGGAAGACAAATGTAATATAAAATTTCGCATTTTACATCAAAATTGAAAATATTTTTCAAACATATTAGTACGTTACAAAATAATTCATATATTTTATCTTATTATATCGATTTATGTATTCTGTTTTAATTAATTACATGCTTGTGCATGTGTTTCACATAGATCACATAGAGCTTGCTCCTTCTAGAATGTTCAATTTATTCTTATTTTAAACGTTTTCTTCTAAAAACATTCTTAATATTCTTTAATTATCTAGTTTATCCTGCAATTTGTTTCTTCAAATTTTTTCCAACTATCAGATTCACAATTATTGTGATATACGACCATCAAAGCGACTCCACGCATTTCGGAATAAAATCTATGACTACATTTACACGAAATTTTCTGATAATCTGCGGGCCTCGAATGTGAAGCAAGGAATAGAAAGATGTGGATGTCCTGTGAACGGACATTCGTGTGTAGGTATGTGTGAATGGGAAAAGAAATTTTGCCGTCTTCTAGAAAAATTTCTTTTTTTTTTAATTTGTTATAGCTGGATCTGCAAGGCAGTATGCAATACACGGCTATGTTATAAATAATAATATATCTGGCTACAACTTAACTTATAAACTAGTGAGGATTAAGTGTCATGTCACACCTCTGTCTTTGAATTTTTATAAATTAATCTAAGTCCTGTTGTATCTTTCGTTTGAGGCGTGTATGGATGTCTTTTTGTCCCAGTTCTAGTTTGGTAGCACTAGCACAAAACACCAAGTTCTGGAAGAACTTCTGAGTAATTTTATTGATGAATTCGGTTATTAGAGGAACGCCCATAGATTAGATAGCCATAACTATTCATCAAGGGGATAATGCTGTTCAAAGTTTTGATACGATGATGCTCTGAAATGATGATGATATCTCTCAGATGCCAACTGAAGTTAAAAGTTCGTTAAGATGAGGCAACATTTTAAATTTTTGTTCAAGCAAACGTTTTGCCATGAGTTTATTTTATACTTTTATACTTCTATTTTGTTCCAAACATTAAAATCATTTGTTGAAATTTGTAAGAATAATAAATTAACATTGTGAGAGGAGAAAAGCTTAACCATTCAATCTTCTAATAAATATTGTAAGCGGGATGCGTTTTGTTGACACAAAAAGACTTTATATCTTCTCGAAGTTCGTAAAAACTAACTTCCACCAACTTGGATAAGAAGAGGGCTTTGTTCAGAACCAATACTCTTGCAAAGTATTGTGAAAAGCCGAGGGTTAAGGCTGGTATTTAGCAAGAGATATTTGATTACAAAAAAACTTCTTAACACCACATTTCTGGTAAGAGATAGAAGTTAGAAGCATTCTGACTTCATAAATTGATTATAGAATGTCCAGAGTAAAGATTTAAAATTTCATGATAATAAACATATAAAAAGGGCGATTTAGCCGATTAATGACAAAATAATTGGTTTTTTGAAAATCTGTCCCGTTAGGATGGTGGAATATGTTATTCACATGGTAAAATTTGATTAACCACATCTTCAACCTGTTTAGCATTGTTGTAATTTTCTTACTATTACTGAAAATTGCAAAACATTTCCAAAAATGTAGTAAACTTAGGCAACACCGCTTGCAAGAACAAAATTACCCAAATATATTCACCCTTGTCAACTACGGATGACAGGTTAATCCGATACGCCCTTATTATTTGTGCATTGAACTGAGCTCCACTAGTTAGATAAGGTGAAGGAAGTCCATATTATTTATTAATTTCAATTCCATCTTCAACTAGCGTAAGCAGATATTGTAAAACTTAGACAATAACTTTTTTGTGAAACCTACAGTTTACAATTTTTACTGACAGTATGAGGAAGCATTATTTTTGTGAAAAAAATTCAACAATGAGATTTCAGCGGAAATATGTATGTGTGGTCGTCAAATTACTCATGATATTCAAAGCGAAGATATAAATTGTTGGTTATATGGACATACAAGATATATTATTAGTATCATGTATTTATGCTTTATGGTATAGGTTTAGGCTTTGCTCATTTTTTTAAATTTCTTTAGGGGGCAAAATTGTCTAAAGTCGGGAATTTATTAGTACTGAAAGAAGATATAAAAAATTGAACTGTTTTTATTTGAATAACATATCATTTAGCCACATGTACCTAGTAGTTTTTTGTTATGATTTCTACAGAAATTCCAAGCGGAGTCTATACCAATATCAAATATAATATCAAATACTAAATATCAAATATTTTTATTAGCAATATTAAGTTGTCCTTGGGTTTGGTACATATAACAGACATTTGTTTTCAGTTTTAATTTTCCATCCCTAACAGCACAAGAAGTTATTCCTGGTGGAAACGTTCAAGCTCTAAAAGGACATTTTAATTCCAAATGTGCGTTATCTTTGACCAAACCATCGGAGGAAGCCCCTAAAATTGACATTTCTGGTCAACGAATGGGATATAAGAACTTACTTCAAGATTTGTTAAATTTTTTATTCTCTATTGGTTCGATATTGTCCAACAGTTTCTTTAAAACTGTCTGAATATTGGTATCAAGTTCTTTTTTAAAACTTTCTCTTTTTTGAATGATTACTCTTTCTGTATTATCTGGCATTTGTTCATCTACTAGCCCATAGGACCTGGCGGCTCCCGCTGCTGTTTTTCAAATGCACATAATTTCCTTGTTTTCTACGAAGTTCGAAACTACGTTTTCTGGTTTTACAACAAATAGACCTAAATTTTTTTAGAACTACTTTGAGACGCAGCTTACACGACTCCATGTACGTTCCCTAAGTTGTTATGAGCAATTACTGCTAGCATCACATCTGTTTTGATCTGATCGTTGAACGACGAAGTTAACTCTTTTTCCACGTCTTAAACTTTGGATTTCAAAAAACATAAAATTCAGAGGAGTTTAAAAATTCCAGTGGAAATAATCAGACAGCACAAAAGTAACACAATGATTCAAATTACATAGAGCAAATAAAGAAAACTATAAGCTGTGAAATCGGATTTGGTTTAGAAAAGTTACAAAATTCGGAGGATTTTGAAAAACTCCGGTGACTGCTACTATACATGCCCCGAAGGTAATCATAATGTTTATATTCTTATCTTAAAGATTAACATTCGTTGATGTACGTATTGCTATCCAAGCAGATGACGAGTTGCACCCCTTTCTCTTTTAAAATCACACTTCTTCTTGCCGAAAGACCAGACTTAAGACACCATCTAATAACAGTTAAAACTTAATATTGGGCCGAAGTTAACCAGGCTCTGTAGTACTTTTAGAATACAAAATACATGCAATTAATTGGGTTAAGAGGAGTAAATATTGATGATAATGGTAATACAGTGACGATCAAAATGTCCGCAATTACCCAAACCACATGTTTTCGTATTACTGGAATTGGTTTAGTAAAGAGAGCTAGAACGTATGTCGATTGATTTCTTCTTTTGGGGTTACTTGAAACGTTCAGATATTGAGAATATCCTTAGGAATCAATTATTTACAAATTACACATGCATAACCTACTATACTATAGTAACTTTCCTTAATAGATTGATGCACACACGGGAAAAACCTTAAGATATGATCAAATATTAGAACGCAGCGTCTGTTTGGCTCGTTATTACGAGAAAAATAATATAGGGAAAGGGGACGTAATCGCAATTGTAAGTGAAAATGATTTGAACTATATTCTTCTCGTATTAGCTGCTTCATATGTGGGAGCCACATCACACTGTGCGAACGCACATCTAACCTTAGGTATGCAGAAAGTAAAACGAACAAACGTCCCTTTTATTATTGAAACCATTTTCAGGGGAGTTATCTACGATGTTTCTTATTTCCAAGCCAAAATGGATTTTTTGCTCTGAAGATGCATTACAAAGAGCCAAACAACTGAAAAATCAGTATCAGTTTATAGAAAATATTGTAACGTTCGGCACTCGAAATGAGAACACAACATCGCTTGAAGAACTACTTATAGAGAACGACCCGGATTTGCTTCATTTTGAACCGGTTGAATTAAATCCCGAAGAAGACGTAGCCTGCATATTTAGTTCTTCGGGAACTTCTGGGTTACCTAAATGCGTAATGCTTACCCATTATAATGTAGTAGCTGCAATTGAAATTAGATATAAAAGGTGACTATGTAATACTCAAATAGATTCTGTTTAATAACACTACACTAAACTGTTCATGTTTCTATTGGGAGTTAAACATACGGTACAGGCGGATTTTAATTTAAAAATTTTATATTAAAACTATAATGATTTCCTCTTACAGTTGTAAAAAAATTGGAATTTTTCAACGAGGTGATAGTGTACTAGTGCCGGCTCCATTTTCACACATAATGGGATTTTCATATCTCATAGGATGCCTAACAACTCTCGGAATATGTATTTTGATGAAAAAGTTTACGCTTGACTTATATTTAAAATCCATAGAATTCTATAAAGTAAAAAGGATTTCCTGTCCACCTTTATTGTTGAAATTTCTAGCAGAAAACCCGCTAGTGGATCTTTATGACCTCTCTAGTCTGATTGATATTACTTGCGGATCCGCTCCAGTAGATCCCGGTATTACCACAGTAGTAAGGGATAGGTACGCAGGTAAGAACACGTTTACTCTAATATTGTGAAATCACGTATTTGCAGATTAAATGTGACACCAAGACAACTGTACGGTGCAACAGAAACCTCTGCTTCCATCTTAATAACACCTATAGATTTGAACAAAATTGGAAGTTGTGGAATAGTTGCTCCCGAACTTATGATTAAAGTTTGTGATGTAAAAACACATGCATTGCTTGGCTGTAACCAACCCGGTGAAATATGTATCAAAGGCCCAGTTGTAATGAAAGGTTATATGGATAATCCGGAAGAAACACAGAATTCGTTTGATGATGATGGTTTTTATTATACTGGAGACATAGGTTACTACGACCATGATGGCTATTTTTATATTATTGACAGACTGAAAGACCTAATCAAGTACAAAGGCTATCAGGTATTAATTGAAATTACTTGTCTGTTAAATTTAAACATCATCATATCTGTTACACTTTTATCTCTCATATACCAAGTGAACTTTAATGACAGTCACGATGGATGCCATGAAAAACATAAAGGTTTTTCTGAGATTGTTTCGTATTGATAACTAACTTTGCGGTAGGTAGTGCAAATAAATAAAGCTATAACAGACATTGTTGTTTGCTATGGCGTCTCTCGCGGTAGAGCCCGTTCCAATTATAAGGCGAGTAGTTTTCAGACAAGGCGATCCCTGGCAACAGTGGTATTCAAACGAGTGTACGCTTACCTTAGGGGGTACTTTTTTTATAGATATTGCATGAATGATCAGACCTACAAGAAACCATTTGCTTCCAGAGCGAACTTACATGGATTTCTATTTTAAGTCTTCTTTATTAAGCAGCAAAATAATAGTTACTTATGGTGAAGACTCGACTAATTTCCAATTGTTTTACAACCACTGACAAAAATTTTTGTCATATTTTTAAATTTTAAAAGGCTTTGCCGTCTGGTCTACGCTACACAGGCATGAAATCTTGCAGCTGTGCTCAGTATGGCGCCAATAATATTGTGGCCCTATAATTCATTTGAACGCCACCAACAAGTTTGGGGTAGACAGCTGAATGGAAAAGTGTCTCTAGAGGTATGGGGGAAAAGGTTGAATATCATTGCCTTGCAGCATAGTCTTACCTACGCAGCTCATTGAATCGGCCTAAAATGGTATTGTCTCCACAGGCAATTTACCTGGCAAGTAAACTTTGACATAGATTACAATGCCCACTTTTAGCCATTCTGCATCCTTTACTGTCGTGTTATCAATTGGAACAGACTTTAGTTGTAACTGATTATTCAGCATAATACTTTTCCTGCTGTAGACACTTTTTAATTCGCTCCCTACATCTACAAGCTTACAAAATAATTGCTTTAGTTGTTAATCAGGTATCTCCAACCGAACTGGAGTTCTTAATAGCGAAGCACCCCGCTGTTAAAGAAGTTGCCGTGATTGGAATTCCCGATGAGAGAGCAGGGGAAGTTCCATTAGCTTATGTGGTACTTAATGAAATATTCCACGGAAATATATCCGAACAAGAAATTGTGACGTTTGTTGCAGGTAATAAAAATCGAATATGAATTTTCTAAATTTAATCCATAAATTGTAATAAACTGCTATGAATTTACATTTTTTGTTTCAGAGCGCATTAGCATTAATAAAAGATTGTATGGAGGTGTGAAGTTCGTAGAAGAAATTCCTAAGAATAAAAATGGAAAACCATTGAAACGTGATTTACGAGAAATGTATGACAAATCTCTAAAGATGCTAAATTAAAACGATAAATGACGTCTTGGAATAGAACCGCTATGAATAGTTTTAGTCTAGGCTTAACTGTATCTGGTTTTATAGGCAAAAGACTTATATAAATGAAGATGACTTTTAATAAACCTTTGGTGAGGGTTGATTTAACACACGCAGAATTTCTGTAATTTGTCATGTAATTTCCATACCCATCGTTTACGAGTATTGTAAATAATTCTAAGCCCGGGGACCCAAACCTTCATATGTATGGTATTTTTGACACTTTCAAAATTTAAATAATTTCCAATAAATTACGCGCCAGTTTCTGGTGAAAAGTGAATTCCAAAAATAAATATGTTTGATGTTTCTTAATACCAACCAATGAAGATAATTAAAAATATTACCAGTTCTTGGAAAGCTAACCTTTCAAACATCATTCTCTCTTACATTGGAATGCTATATTTTTTTGGACAATTTCAATAAATTTCGGTAATGTACTACGCTACTCAAGGTGTGATTAAAAAAGTTTCTTATTCAAAAAATTCGATTTAACTCTTCCATAATAGTTACACGTTGTGCAACAGAATTTGACACATTCTTGCACGAAATAACTGACAGTATTGATACAATCAAGTTGCAATTGTTTATAGCGTTGGCTAACATGCCTACTTAGATGAATATAAAACCGCTTTGCAGTATCTCTTTAACTGCGTTCAGAAAAAAAAAATGCAGGTCAGATTTGAACCTCCATCATATATATTCCCAGATTATGAATGGGTTATGTTTGTACACGGACGGAAAATAGCTCCTCATCTTCGTTGATGAAGATTATTATAAGGTTTTTATGATACTAAGGTTTCATCCTTTATTAGTAATCTGCATTACATTTAATGAAAATGTATTCTATATTATTTACATATTTTTTTGGTTTCTTTAAAACCCTTTCAGGGGCACGTCGGCACATAGGCACACGCTTAATTAAATGCCTACAACTGGGGGAAATTTCGATATATGTATGCCAACGTATATAAACTATGGTATAGGGACCCGAAACACATAGCTGAAGGTATTTACACGGAATTTGTTATAAGCGTTGTTCGTCGTCATTGTGTCGCATTTAGAAAAAGAAAAACAAAAACTTTAAAAATGTCTGTAATTTTTTTCTCATTTCATTTACCTTATACAAACTTAGTTACACAAAAAGCATATACCGTTAGTTCAAAAAGTAATTACATAAGTGTTGACAATGGAATAACAAAATATTGTCTAATGCAAGCTTTAAAATTCATTAACTGTCATCACTGTTGTTGTTGTCATAAGTTTATATTGAAAATTGAATTAGGTTACTATTATAATGGTTTTTACAACACAACACAAACATTTATGATTGAATCATATTTTCGAAATGGTGTTCGAGAGAACGGCGAACGGATTTACAGTGCGGTGCCATGTTTAGAGGAATTTCGGCAACTATTTCGAGATATTGCTGTCCTTGAAGGTGATTTTTACAGCGCACTTAGAAGATGTGTTGATGTATTCCGGGATACAGGGAACATTACTCATAGAGATAGAGCTGAAAGGACAAGAGTTCGTACACAAAATACAGTTGATGATGTTCGTCAACGCTTGAACAAGCAACCCACTACATCACTACGTTCACTTTCGCAAGAGACTGGTTTATCATTAAGAACTTGCCATACTATCGTCAAAAAAGATTTAAGGCTGTTCCCATACAAAATTCTTGCCTTACATGAGTTGCTGCCAGCAGATCACAATAGGAGAATTTTGTATTGTCAGTGGTTCCAACAAAATTCAATGAACAACGACGAATTGCTAAATTTAACGATTTTTTCTGACGAGGCCTGGTTACCCTTTCGGAGTATATAAACTCACAAAGTATGAGGTTATGGAGTGCAGTAAATCCGCATACTTTTCGCGAATCTCCCCTTCACCCGTTATAAGTTGGTGAATTGCTGTGTCTCGAAGACGTATTATCGGACCCATATTGTTCACGAAACTGTTACTGCTCAGAGATACCGGAATATTGTACGTGAATTTATTAATCAGCTTCATGAGAAAGAGCTCCAGGCTACTTCCAACAGGATGGCGCGACGGCCCACACCGCTCAAGAGACCCTGAATTACATTCGTGAATTTTTTGACGATTGAATAATTAGTATACGTTGAAATCCAGAATTTCCACCTAGATCACCAGGCTTGACTATTTTAGATTACTTTATATTCCCTTATCTGAAAAATAATGTATACCAGACCCCTATTAATAATATCGAGGAACTGCAAAACAGAATTACGGTGTGCCAATATAACTCTTCAAATTCTTATAAATGCTTTAAATAGTATAAAAAGACGAGTAAATTTGTGTCTGTAGGAAAACGGTGGTCATTTAGAACAATTTTAATGATTACCTACTTGTTATGATTTGTTTAATAGTGTATTAATTTAGTTGTTACTATTATCGTCTAAATTGAAATAATAGCACTCATTTCTTCAAAAATTGATTTATTTACATTTACCATGCAACTTAACCTAACATAACACTGTCGGTTAGGTACTGGCGCTTGCGCTAGATAGCGCTAGAAAGGCTGTGCCTAAACGTCAATTGGTATATAAATCTTGCATTAGACATTATTTTATTATTCCATGGCCAACCGTTATGTAATTACTTTTTGATCTCATGGTAATAATCTCCATCCAACAAAACCGAAATATACAGACTGTTGCATTAAGAAAATACGTTTTTGAAGTTTTGCATAAGTTAAGAAAAACCCTTTATATATCAAAACAAATAGCAATTTTGTCACGCATAAGTGGAATCTGCACTAAAGCGATTTTGTCTGTGAAAACCCAATATTAATATCTCAAATAAGTTTGCCACTACAAACTTCTGATGTTGACCACTTTTTGGCAATCAACTCCCTCTAGCGAGAGAACGGTTGAAAATAGCCCGATAGAATTTTATATCCGTTTGATCAACACTAATGCAGCTCTTCAAAAATGTTATAATATGCTGGCCGTTCCATTAAAATCCATATGTATTATAAAACAAGCGGCCGTAACGAAAAGACGCCAATACAAATGTTTTACAACAAGTCGGGAACACCGAATTATTACCCACAATTAATGTAGGTACTGAAAACATTCGGTGTGTTCACCGCAACTAGCTACTTCAGCATGGGAGTGGGTGATTAAACGTAGATGAAATAAGGGGCACAAGAATCCAACACCAACGGTACTGCAAAATAATTTTCAGCGTAAAACGTTAACATTGGCCACGATCTATCCCAAAGTTATCTAAATTGTGTAGTATTTCTCCCACTTGGGACAAGGACAAGGGCTGCAGTTCCACGAAGAAAATTACTCCAAGTGACTAATCGTGTTAAACTTCACACATGCACATGTACGAAGACAGCCAAGGCGCATCAATAGTAACCGCTGGAGGTTCAAACGGCATACGGCGTGTAACGGAGAATTTGGTACCAAAGTTGAAATAATCCTGGTAATATGCAGTGAAGAAATCGCAAAAATTTAGCGAAAGGCACGCAAAAATAACGAATTCTGCTTATAGATAAACATGATAAAATAATCCAAAAAGCTGGAAATACATCAAAAAGTCGGAAAACTTTCTTCACACTTGGAACCAATGGCGCAAACTCTCACAACCAAGGGCCAGAAGTAAGTCCTCTCACAGTCGCAGTTCTGAAAAAATCCTTAATTCCCCAAATTGAAAGAATAATTTTAAAAAATGTAAAACTCAACGCCGAAAATCGCGCTCATACAGAACTGATATGCAACCAAGCATATATGCATATATGCAAGCACTGCAACCATCATTGGCTTATCGTACACCCTAACTACCTAACCACCGAGATTAGACCTATGCTCTGTTATGGAGCACTTGTCTAGTGGCCCAGGGTGAGATAAGTTACGGTAGCAACCAAACTAGGACATGTAAAACGTCTTGCCTGTCTTAGTTGTACAGGTGCTATACGATCAACCCCTGCGGCCGCCTTACAGGTGATCTTATGCCTTCCACCACTCGACCTTTTTGTGGAGGAAGTAGCTGTAAGGACGGTTTTGGCAGGCAGATGAGGCAGACATACCCGCATCCTGGATGAGGCAGTCGTCAAGACCCTTCTCCTAGAAGCACTGGTAGACTACCTCCACCTACAATATGCCTTCAACAGACACTTCAGTGTTTATGCCAATGCTGAGTCAACCCAGCATATGATATCCATCTTTACCGGCGGATCTTAAACAAGGCATGGAACGGGTGCTGGAGTCTTCTCCGATGATCTTAACTTACGCCACACTATACCACTAGGAAAAATTGCTACTGTCTTCCAAGCGGAGGTAGTGGGAATTATGCATGGTGCAAATGCAATTCCTGAACAACATATCAAGAACCAACATATGGGTATCTACAGTGATAGCAGAGCCGCTTTACTAGCCCTGGGTAGTTGCAAAATTATCTGAGAAGTGATACTGCATTGCCGTGAAGTTCTCGACGATATCTCAAAAGATAATGTCATTTCTCTTATATGGGCGAAAGGACATGACGGTAATTACTGCAATGAGGAAGCTGATGATATTGCGAGACTGGCCTTCGAACAACCTATTTGGGGACCAGAACCCGTTATCCCTATATCCCTGAAGACATTAAGCTTTATGCTATACCAAGAAACCCTAAGAAACTCCACACAAGATGGGTAAATACCGAAAGTTGTCGTCATGCAAGGGCTGCTGTTAGTGCACCCTCGCCAGAGACAGCCAAATTTTGTGTGCAACTGTCCCGAAAGAACCTGTGACTAGTTGAAGGTATCTTATCTGGACACTGCACCCTAAAACAACACATGCACAGGATGGGACTGGCAGACAGCCCAAACTGTCGATGATGCTATGGGTGATGCCCAAATTGGGGAGCTGCTGGGGAGGTAGCACAATGGGCCTACCTTTGTGGCCTAAGTGCATGTGAGGTAACTCACCCTCCCAAAATCTACAATGACAATGACAATGACCCTAACTAAGAATTTTGCCTGTCTGGGGTAATTCCAACGCCAGTAGTGATTTTTAACGTGTCACATCGCAGTGGCACGGGACCTACGGCGTTACTCCTTATCCGACAGAAGATATACTTTCACATTTTCCCCGCTAAAAAATTACACCGACCTCGGCCAGGTTCGACCCCGCGTCCCTCGGCTAATTTATGTGGTAGTAGAAGATCTATCTTTGGTATTTGTAAGTTGAATGATACGCAATTTTTACTTTTGCTACCAAAGGATATTTCATATTTTTCGGAAAACGCTAACTTACGAAATTTCTTATAAGTTTTTATGATATTAAAGCTTGCCAAAGTAACTACTATGTAGAGAAACTGGTATATCAACCACCTTTAGAGACAAGTAGGGCTAATAGGATTATCGGAGAAGGTCTTTATTCGAATATATAAAATTCAATTGTGTGCACGGTTACAGTTTCCGTTTATTATGAGAAATGGATGTCACTTCCAGTATTTATTAGAAATGCTACATTTTAGGCCTAAACAAGTTTAAATTTCATAGAAACGGATTTCTTTATGTAGTAATATATACATAAATGTAAGAAAATGTCGAGTTAATGGTGTGTATCCTCAACAATTCAAAAACGACAAAAAATTAACATTTTGCCTTACTTGAGTGCTTTGTCTCGTAGCGATATTCATTCTTATGCCTGTGTTGGGCGTTTTAAAGTACCACAGACATGAAGGATCTACAACTTAACGTGGGCTCCGAATCACGGGAAGTGCAAACACTTCTACTCCAGATAAGATTTACTAGGCAGAGTACCTCGCTGACAATGGCTGTTAAAAATTCGATGTTCCGCTACTGCGAATTGAATTCCAGACCTTCGGCGTAGAAGTCTAACACGCTGCCCTCTAGTCCAAGACCGCTTTTTTAATTTAAATACCATTGGCAACTTAAATTTATTTATGGCTGTAGACCAACTTTGTGTAATATGTCGCATAAAATTGTCGTTATCAGATAAATAACTATAACTTATGACTTCCCAACAATGTTTACTTCTACTTTAAAAGACTTGGAAAAGCTATTCTCATCTTATAGGAAGGAGAAAGTTCGCGTCTAGTCGTGTATGTATGGCAGTTTCACATTTAGAGCTCTTCGAATAAAGTGTTATATCTCTAGGTATGTCCCTGAAAAATGCTGCGATATAATTTCTCAACAAAAACCTGATCAAGCTACTTTCACAACTGCAACGCACATGGGATATTTTCACTTAAAGTAGCGTAAGCAAGTAGACCTTCTCTGGAATTTACTAGTTTACATCAAAAGGTTCTCTAAATAATTTAAAATTTATTTTTAATATAATAACGAAGCATTGTTATCTGCTTAAAGAAAGCTTGAAGTACTTTTAAGAAAAAAAACGGAATTTTAAATAGTAACAAAACTTTATTATGCAGATTTTTAATTACCATTAACTATTGTTAAAAAAATTAGTAATTATACACACACACATATATATACATAAGTAGATTAAAAGCTTAAAATAATGTAATCTAGAGAGCAACAATACTGCAAGAAATATAAAACATGTATATATGTAGTTAAAAACGAAGTCCAGTTCCTTTCGTATTTTCTTCAATCCATTCATCAAATCTTTTGGACAAATTGGGGGTCATGTGATTTTTCCAATCTCCTATTTGCCCTTTCCTTATAAAACCTTTCTCGTTTTCGTTCAGAAACTGTTTTCCTAACCTGCTTTCTAATATGGGTTCTACATTAACAGCTCGATTGCGCTTCATGTTGTTGAAATCCAAATAGTCACATAACATATCGACTTGCTCCTGTGACAGTGTTTTCCCCAAAAATTCTGCTGTTTGGTGTATAATTGGCTTAATATCTCGCTTCATATCTTCGTATTTCAAAAATAGAACGTTTTCGTCTTGCCTTTTGTTCCAAAAATAGTGATAGTGCGGCCAAATTGGCCCTAATGGAACTTTACCATTTAAGAATAGGTCGGAAAACTCTTCGAATGTACACTGGAGGTTGTGCACAAGTTGGCAGTAATGGTAATAAGAAACGCAAACGTCCTTCGGATTTCTGGCAACGTATACAATCTACAAGTACATACAATTAGCTCATTTAGTTGCAAGAAATGGCGTCATTACAACCTTAGGTTTGATTTTTTCCATTTCCACAGGTAGTAAGCTTGAAAGTAAATGGGATTTGATATACCTTGGTGATTCGTAATTCTGTATAAATTCTACAGAATTTCCGTAATTTTTCATAAATTTTTCATATTCATCAGTCACGAGTATTGAGGAAAATCTGAAAAATTATATCAATAAACTGCAAGTATGTATGTATTTTGTATCGGTACCCACTCTAAGACAGGAGCTCTTATGTGTTGCATATTTTTCTTAGCATCCTCAAAATTTAAATCGTTCCCAATAAGCCACACCATTTCTTGGCACCATGTAGAGCCTGTAATAACATTTTATCAAATATTTATATTTATAGTTCTTAATTTCTGATGGTAATTACCTGTTCTGGGATAACTTATCATCCAAACATCATCCTTCCTTACTTTAAAATCCAAAATTTTCTGTGCAATATCCTCAAAATTCTTTGGTAATATACAGCTACCAGGATTGTACTCAAGGAAACAATTTTTAATACCGAAACACGAATGTAATTTATCTCCATATAAACCAGATATAGGTTCGCAAGTAAAACTCATTTTAGCTTTCAGAAGGAGTTGGTATAAAACTTATGCGCCCAACGTTAATCTTAAACTAAAAGTAAGTCTTCCTAAATGATATGTTTGGATTGGAGTAGGTGAAGTGAAAGTTTCTAGCCATTACACGTGCATGGTTGATTACCTTTCCTTTCTGAATTAGCACTAATGCGATTACTGACGTAAAAGATACTGTCATAAGTAAACTTGCTTTTGCTTAATGCACTTGTATGAAGTGAATTTATTATGGTCAATATTTGTTTACAAATGAGCAAAATGTATGGCATTAAACAACTTTTACCGTAAGAAAATTAGAAAATTAGTTACATTAGTTTCGTACACGATCAATATGGAATAATTAACTATTATTGTATTATTTAACTGAATGTTGAGGGACATTACTTTTACTTATTTAAATAAATATGCATTATTGCATCATGCAAATAGAAAAAGTACGACGTAAATCTTTAGTCATTTTAATTTAATTATCATCGGTCCATTTGTCAGTTAAACAGACGTAAGGAGCCTATGATTCCTAATATATACACAAACTTCGAATTATAATTAAGGGGAACTATGACTTGTAAATTGGGTTGCATATAAACGATTATATGTATGCTCATTATCTTATGTGAATAATCCTGTACATTACTGAGAACAACCTACCGTTGAATAACTAGGTGTAATTTGGAGCGCGACATTTCGACGCGGACAATTGCTCGCGCAACATACAGACGCGTGCGACACTTCGACGCGCGACAATTGACGCGTAACAGACTGTCGCCGATTAAAATATTAAAAATACACTTACAAAATAATAATATTTAATATTCCTTAAATGTAATATTTACGTATTATTTCTTATTTTCTGCAAATTTAAAGTTTGAGTTTTTCTACGGAATTTTTTTAAAATAAAATAATGGATATGTTAATATGTTTCTCTTATTAGGGGCTATTAGGTTCTTGCTAGGGTCGACCTTAGGGGGGGCTAAAAACTAAGTTTCATTATAATTATTCTAAGGCTGCTTCTGCATATCATTTTTGGAGCTTCTAGATGAACCAGTAACGGATGCGATCAGAACTTACTAGGGACGACAGGCAGGTGACAGATAATAAAACACAGATTTACAAGTCGGCCGATATAACTTTACGGTTGGGATGCGTAGACGTGGAAGTGAAACAACACTAAGAGGGATAAAAGTGACAAACTAGTGGGGGTTGAACATCATATGCCAAGGAACATCTTCCTCAGGAGGTGCACTTGCAGTTTAATGTATTGAATAGATTCCCTAGCCGTGATTTTGCTATGTGTTAGAATAGCACAGTATAAATGTATAATAGTAAACGCAAACAAGCATTATTGTAGGTGTTAGTTATTTCTTGCCTTACTTCGTCAAAATCATATTTATATTTCAAAAATAATAATAGACTTAATTTCAATAGGATTTACTTACTTTTTGTGCTTTATACGAATTTAGACATTTTACATTTCATTTTCAAAAACATTTAATACTGTAAACATCTTGATTTCGGACTTGGCTCTGGTCTTCCAAAACTACCAATAGAGAGAAATTTATGAACTCAATTTGATCATTCATTATACAGGGTGATTTATTAGCCTGTTTTCAAATTTTGGCAATGAAGATGTAATTTCATTAAGCAATGTTCATGTCAATATAGGTACTATCTTTCTATGCTAAGAAGTGATAGGGTTTTTAAAATAATTATCACTTTATACACTAATGAGTAATCATATTTTAAGAAAATCAAAAACATTTATTGTAACATACAGAAAGCAACATTGAGACTGCAGTAAATGTTCAAAAATTAGTCCATTCTCCTGAATACACAACTGGCAACGACGAACTAAACTCTCTTGTACGCGTAATACATTCATGTTATTTCTAATATGAAGTTCAGCATCTCGAATCCTCTGCAATAATCGATGACGATCATTTATTTCCACGGCATAAACAAGTTGCTTGAAGTGACCCCATAAATAGAAATCTCAAGGTTATAAGTCGGGTGATCTAGGTGGCCATGATATAGGACCTCCGTTACCAATTGATTTATGTGGAAAATGACTATGCAGCCAAGTAAACCAAATGACACTTGTACAAAGCAATTTACGTACCCACTCTCACATATGGGGCAGAAAGCTAGCCGCTCCAGGATAAACATAAGAGCATGATTACGGCAGCAGAAATTAGATACTTAAGGAGAATAGTAGGAAGAACTCGAAGAGACAGAGTAAGAAACGTAACAACAAGAGAAGAACTCAATACAGAGCTGCTGGTGGAAATACTACAAAGAAAACCACTAAAATGGTATGGGCATGTGGTGCGAATGGGAGAAGAACTGTTACCAAGAAATATCATGGAAGCAAGAAGAGAAGGGAAGAGAAGACGGGGAAGACCCAGATTAACATAGTTGGATACGACCAAGGACATGGTAGAAAGAAAAGGGAAAAGCATAGAAGAGGCAAAACGGTTAGCACGGAATAGGAAAGAATTCCTGAAGTGGACAGAGGACCTTACACTTTAGGGTATAAGGGAAAAGGAAAAGAAGAAGAAGAGTATGCAGCCATTCGGCCACTTGTCTTCCTCGGTGAAACAGAGCCCCGTCATGCTGATACCACATATCATGTATCATGGATTGTCCAGACACCAAATATTGTCATTGTGGAAATTATTAATACCGTCTCGTGAGAAATGGGATTCATCTAACCATAGAATGTTTTACATAAAGTTGTAATCTTAGACGTGTTGTTGCAAAATCCAGTGACAAAAATTTAATCGCTGTTGAGCATCTCTGTGATGCAATGCTTGTACACTTTGTCG
Organism: Limonius californicus; assembly: GCA_014611495.1. NCBI lineage: Eukaryota > Metazoa > Arthropoda > Insecta > Coleoptera > Elateridae > Limonius > Limonius californicus. The sequence continues at coordinate 2,697 of JABXWE010102911.1, read as the reverse complement.
ATGATAAGGTGCAGCCTCTCGCGATATAGTGCTCGCCACTCAAAATTTTGTGATAGCCCTAAATTTCGTGCTATGCGCCTGGTAATACTTTCCGGTTGTTCAATTACAGCACTCATAACGTTTCCCAGATCTTCAATATTTGTTATTTTAAAAACCCTATAACTTCTTAACAGAGAAAGATAGAACCTACATTCATATGAAAGCTCTTTGGGGTAACCACTGTTACTTAGAGGAACTGTTAAAGCTTTATGTATCAATGACATATAGCCTGCTAATTTATTGTTTTACGGTGACATGAGTCCTGTGGTATTGTGATGTCTGTGTAGGTTTTAAATACATAGAATATTCCAGTTTGTTTTTGCAACTAATTTCTATGTTTAAGTCTAAATAATTAATACATCTGTTTCGTTTCATTTCTAATGGAAAGTTTATACTTGAGTGTAGAGTATCAACAAACCTTAAGAAAACACCATTAAACTCAAATGAACTATTAAAACTTTTTAAAATATCGTCAACGCAACGCAACCAAAATATAATTTTCAAAGATTGATTTGATTAAAAAATTTGATCTTCTAAACGTTCCATAAATATTGCTATGGTAACTTTATGAGCAGGTCGTAGGTGTACCGTCAGTGCACTGCATGTAAGTGTGTGTACATATTTTTACTTATGGATCTCCTTATTAGGTATTCATGTGCTAGTAGATTTGTTAAATGGTTGTTCTATTGGAGGTAGCGTTGGAATAATCAAGTTCGAATGGCGAACGTAAATATGTTCATGTGATCAAAAGGGTGAGCTCCAATAGGGCAAATTCTGATATTTGAATCAAGCGGAGGTGTGATCAGGCTTCACCTAGTAAATCACACCCGAGCAAACAAATTATATTAAATTAACATACAACGTATCACATTTGGCATAATACATTTCATATTTTGTAAAAGTTGTTCAAATAAACGAAGTTAAGGTACGGGAAGTTTTACTGAAGTGTTTGAGTATAATTAGATCTATAGAAGCATAAAGGAAGCCACGAAACCCTGAGAAGAGAAGTTTAAGCCGAGGTGAAACAGTAAGGTGAGAGTTGATTGATCATTGAGTTGAAGTCAGCTAGTACAATCAGCATAGGGAGTTGTACATAGCAATATATTAGCTAAAAGTGGTCAAATTGGACTTCCCATTGGTAAACCGTCTTTCTGAAGATAAATTTCGTCATTAAAAATAAAGTTTTTGATTGATTAAAGTATAGTTCAAATAATTCAATCAACTCATTTCGTTCCGTTAATTCAACATTTTTGTTAATAAAAATATTATTAAACAAAGAAATACAGTCTTGAGAAGATATTTGTGAAAACATATTGGTGACATGGAAATTAAATAATCTGCATTGTGATGGTAAACTTAAAGTGAACAACTTTTTGATTAATTCGAAAGAATTTTTAACTGAATATTTTGGTGTGTATTCTAAACAAGTAAATATATTATTTAATGTTTTTGCTAACATGTGATTGGGTGCGTTTACGTAAGAGACTACCGGTCTAATAGGCATTTCGGGTTTATGTATTTTTATTAAACCGTATAGTTTTGGTGGTTATAGGTTTGCATGTATTAATTTTCTTTTCTCATAATCTGTTAACATAATACTGCAGTTATTTAATGTATATTTTAGTGTGCTGTAATATTATTTTCGTAGGATCTCTATTTAAGGTTTCTAAATTTGAAATCGTCATAAAATTCTTAACTTCTTGTATGAATGAATCTCCATGTAAAATAACCTAAAGTATTTACCTTTATCTGTTTCAACAGAAATCAGATGGTTTGTTGTAATTTTTCTTTAATTGACGCAAACAATAAATTATTACGTTTGTTTGTATTATAATTTGAATGTTTGTTTGTTGTTAGCATGTCTTCTAATATATTGTCAGTTTGAAATTTTGCCTAATTGAAATGATTTTCTTTCGGAATATTTTCTGAATTTCCTGAAAAATTTATTTTTTATTACTAGGGAATTTTGGGAATGGACATAATTTGAAGCCTTTATTTAGAAATTGTAGTTCCTTATCATTAAATTCTATATTTGAGGGAAACGATGATGGAAATTTATGATGGTGTTGGGATTTGTATAATTTTTATGTTAATTGTATTGTGTATATTTTAAATTTAAATTGCTAACTAATTCTCTAATGCCATTGCTAAAAACATAAAATTCAATTGGGTATAATTTGTATGTAAGTTCTGAACCATTTCTTTGATTCTTCTTTCAATCATCTTAGCTTAGCGTTCTTGATGATCTTCTCAGTTATGTAATTTTGGGTTCTTGTACTGATGTTAATATTGTTTGAAATAAGTTTCTTTCTTAGACATTCTTGATTAAACCAAACGTTCTGTGCTGCTAATCCATGTTTTATCATGATCTTCTTGTATAGTCTGGCTTGTTCTTCTAGTGAAGATGATAATAATATGTTAATTGTTTCTTGCCTTACTTCGTTGAAATTTATATTTATATTTTAGTAATAATAATATACTCAAGATCCAGAGTGATGTTGCCCTAGTTACAAATGTTTACAATATTAAATGATTTTGAAAATGACATGTAAAATGTCGAAATACGTATGAAGCACAAAAAGTAAATAAATCCTTTTGAATTGTGTTTATTATTATTATTATTATTATTATTATTATTATTATTATTATTATTATTAT